>UZAE01014068.1:0-16957 GCA_900617975.1 Rodentolepis nana | reverse complement strand
CTGAAGTCAACTAAAGGGCCAATGATAAATATCAAAACGCCTGTCACTTGATATAAATATTTTGTTTAATTTGATTGCCAATCTTATCTAAAGCTAGTTTCCAAATTCTTTGCACTGAAAATGCTGGTTTTGAATTATTAGTAATATGTATCAATTCCGCTAATATACATCCCTCCCCTCCCCCGAATATAAGACCCACTTCAATGCTAACCTCGAGAATGGGAAATAGACGGGACTTTGATGCAATATATATTATAATTGAATATAAAACGGCATCTTCATAAAACAAATAACCGTCTATCACGGTTTAGTACATATATATGTATATATGAATGTGTAGGGAACGAAATATATAAATAACACGGATTCTATAAATGTTAGGTGTTTTCAGGAAAGAAGTGTAATGATGAGAATAAAAAAGGCCACGTTACTGCGCATTCCTTTCCTCAGCGCTCTTCTCTTCAGCTTCAGTTTCCTCCAACTTAACCTTGCTATCGGCTCCTTCCATTTTCTTTTGAATCTCTTCCACACTGTGCGTTGACATATGCCGTGTCAGGTAGTCGCATCTCTGGAATTTCTTCTGACAAACAGGGCACTCATTATCTGTATCATTTTCATGGGTCTTCAGATGCTTTTGAAGCTCATCAGAACGGAGGAAACGTCTTCCACAGAGCTGCCAATTGCAGACAAAGGGCCGTTCTCCCGTATGCCACCTTAAATGGGCCTTCAAGTGACTCGTCTTCGTGTAGACCTTACCACATCCGGGGACATGACAACTGTGTGTAGTGCTGTTTTTTCTCATCTCTGCAGCCATTTCAGGATTCGATGAAGCAATTCTGTCGATTTGTTGACAATCAGGGCAGTCGCAATTACCTCGGGTACCTGCATAGCGTCTACTCGCAGATACTGTTGGTTTCGAAGCAACGGGAGTTAAGGGATTCTGCTCGTATTGCTTGGCAACCTCTGCTGCAAATAAGTAATTGGAATGGTTAAGCTGGTTTGGAAGGTCCTGATTGTAGTTGGTGAATGGGGTCATGAAATTGGTCATCCAGCTTGGTTCCATCAATGGACGGTATCTCGATTGAAGATTCTCATATGGATATCCTGGATGTACTTCATTTGTTCGTTGGTTATACTGGGGTAGAGCAGGGGGGGTCGGAGTGAGTTCATGTGTTGGCCCTATACTCGAGACTTGGTGTGCTGGATGAGCTTGATGGGTTGGTGGTAGGTGAGGTGGTAAGTGTTCGTATTGTGCTGGAAGAAATCGATAGAATGATTGAGATGATTGAGGGTTTCCTTCAGGTATGGCAGTAGGGGGTGATGGGGAAAGAGGCATGTGGGGGTGAACACTGCCCAATGGGATTCCATTCTCATCACTCTGATAGCCTATACTATTACAATGGGCCTCCAACATAGTCAGAGAATTGGAGGAGAGATTTTGAGGTGAATTCTGCTAAAAGGCGAAAAAGGTAGTCTATAATTATCAACACCAACTAATTGTTAATAGGTCAGAAGCAGCGTGCAAATAAGGTCAACAATTGCTAGTTGGGTGTTTTAATTATAGTGTTCAATAAAAGCAAAAATTTAATTATTGGTTACTGATAGCAATAATTGGGGGGACTGGGTAGTGATAAAATATTGCATAATTTATGTTGCTAAGGTGAGTGCAAATTGCCACAGGAGAAAAATTTTCCTTATGTTTTCCCAATAAGTAGCTTTAGCCGCTTTGGCTAAAGCATTCTGGATAAATGGAGTAAAATGAACATCTGGTTAAATTCAACTTACGCGTCTGTGAAAAGGATGGAATGGTAGTACACCTGTCGGTATTACAGGCATTTAATGAATGAAAGGGGTGTAAAAATGGGTGGGAGGGCGGGGGGGGGGGGAATACCATATGATATGGAGGACATATGGACCTCTTCTCATCCTAACCCCACCCCTTTTCACCTTGTCATCCTGAAAGTGAGTATTAATGAGCATATATCACCCCCACCCCCACCCCCACCCCCACCCCGCCTTCCTCCAGGTCTGGCAGTGGTAATTACCCGTATCTCTTTTTAAATTCCCTTCTTCCAAAACAGGGGCAGTCCGCAAGCACAGTGGCCAATAATTCTAGCATCTAATAGTATGTGTTTAAGTTAATGAAGTGGCACTCGTTGATTTGAATTGCAGTGAATAATAATGAGGGGAAAAATAATTATTGGCTTGGAGGGAAAATTATACCCAGTGTCCGGGTATGCATGTGCCTCCTTCAATTTGAGGGGTGGGGATTAATAACGTGACAACAGGGGGAATTGTCGTGAAAACGATATTCAACATTGGGGAGGTGTGAAGTATACTTATATTTAGACCATTCCACCTTTCCCTGTAGTTAACAACATTGAAATTAAAGGAATTTTCTTCAAAAGTAAAAAAAATTCTAAAATATAGTGAATAAACGTGGTCCAAAAACAGGCAAAATTAAATCTGAGGTTAACTCTCCTGTCTAGGTTACTAAACTAGAATAAGGAATTCCAAATGACATAGCAACTTAAAACCAGACACTGACCTTAACTTCGATAAATTTCTAAGATTTTGGACCTTCAAGAAATTTCATATAAATTTAAAAAGGGATAAATAGAGGATTTATAGGTTTGTTAAATTAAATCATGATGTGGATGAAATTAAATAGCAAGAATTCTTTATTTATAGTTGTCCTTTAAATGACATTTTATTAATATGTAACTGTATTGTTATAGCTGGTTTAAATAAAAAAAATATGTCAACTTATAAATGGAAAATTTGATTACTATAAAGGAAACAGTAGAACTTACATCGGACATCTTTATTCAAAACCGCTCAATGAATTTCTTCACGTCTCATATATGCCGAAACAATTAAGCCACGATATTTAATAGCAGCATTAACCACAGCGCATTATGGCAACCAATCAAATTGGTGATGGGTTTGTAATTAGCCAATTAATGCGCCCGCCGTTCAAACACAAAGTTAGATGACTGTGATTGACCAATCAGTAATGAGTTCTAGATAGCCGCTTGCACTGTCTTAGCACCGCTAATATTTTTTAAATAAATTAAATAACGAAGAGAAATACATTGGTCACTGACTGGTAACAATGCTTTATACTTTTAAATGAATTTAATTCCCACTGCCTCACAATTTCAAACTAAACAACGAAAGCAGTAAAATTGACTTCACAGAGCTTGAGCATATGGATAATGATCAATAGATAAACTCACAATCGAATATTTCGCCATATAGATGATCAGTTGGCCTTCTTCGTTAATATACAGAATGATTATAAATGTCAAGTTTCAGTGAAATATGTTCATGCCAAAGAAATTCAAATTTAAAGAATTTTTGTCATTTTTCTTTTACTATGTTCGTATTAAGTTAATTTTAATTCAAATTTTGACCCAATTAGATTTAATTTAGATTTATTCCCTTGCAAATTTATAACGAAGGAGTTGCAAAGATCGAAGGTTGGGACTTTAATATAATAGAGGAAACAGACTAGATTTAGTGAAAAATGTCTTTTATTGACTCTGTGGCGGCATCGACACCGTCAAAAGTTTTTTTGTTGTCAATTTTCCTCCATTTCTACTGATTCTACTTCATATAGTTAATTGGATACTGCTAACGTTAAACTTACCTTAAAGTTCTATAAGTATCAAGTTGTGCGGACCTACATCTCAAAGTTAGGGAATGATCATTTTCCACTTAGTGGCTGGTCATACCCTAAGAGTGACATTAATTACAGTGCTGTAGCTGGTCTTTTCAATTTCCCAATTCGCAATGGTGTTCTCTGATTTTGAGATCTTTGGCCATTAATAAGATGAAGTAAAAATTAGGAGTTATTCGTGGATAATCCATTCAGAAAATGTTAACAGCCTTTTTCTTCTTTCTCAATAAGGTCGATATTAATTGGGGAGGAGAAAACATCAGATGTCCTTTTCACTACTTTTAAAATGAAATGTGCCTAAGATGGATAGTTAGAATGGCTTCCAATAACACTCTCACCCTGTCTGTATTCAATTCCCCTAAACAATTCGCCACTGCTTACGGACAAAAAAATGGCAGAAAAGGTGTGCAGTGTCCTTGAAGCCATGACGACTCTCTAATTAGAGTTGTGAGGCCTTTTTGTGAGTGGAGGTGATTTTTTGAAAAGGAAAATTTAGTTGTTAAGTGCAAACTTAAAAAGTTGAAAAAATGTTTAATCTAACTTTTCCGATTTGAAACACGTAAGCTATTTCTATTGAGGGGGCTTCATTTCAGCTTATTCTGCTCAATAAACTAAAACATTTGGATGGGATATAGGTGACTTAGTCATCATGGCTGTTCAAAGAATCGATATTTATTTATGCACGTCCAGTGGTTGGAATAGAGTGGGAATTTGAAACCATTCACCCGCATACTCTGACAATACCGTTATTGATGTATTGAAGTGGGTGCAGACTGTATAGCTTAATTCTGGTTAAAAAGAGGGCTTTTAGAAATCATGATCTTTCCAATTGAAGAGGTGCTAATAAATTTACTCGAATTCACTGATGATAATTTTAAAAAAATGCTATAAGGAGATGGTGCTGATGATGAAATCCTTTTTGCTATAAGAAAATTTAATCAAAATTAATTGAAAATGTACTTTTAAACTACTTCAATATGTGTTTGTGAAAGTAGATTCTTATGCCAAGCTTCATAATTGGCTATCCTTAATTGCACTCCTATTGAATAATTCTTCGCCCCACTACTCACAGGTTAATAGTACTATCACTTCAGTCATTCACTGAGACAATTTATTTTTTGGAGAAAATTGTGCATTCACAGTCTCTAGGCTAATTAATGCTGGTGACAAGGGATTGAGCACAGTATTCTTCTAAAGTAAGAGATAAATCGATTATGACATCATAACGGACCACACGAAATGATTAATTAGTCTGGTGTGCAAAGTTGATAACGTTAAATCACGGAGGAGTAAAATGCGCGGATTTAATAAAAAGGATATATATCGAAAGCTTGCAGTGTTCTCAACATCATTTCACTATCCCTAATAAAAATTAGAACTTATTTTGCTTCGCCAGGAGAAATTAATTTTATTAAATGGCAGACTTTTTGACAGTTAGAATTTTTCCTTTAGCTGACTTCGAGCTTTACAGAAGGGACGGACATCAAAGTGAGAAAAGTGGAGGGGGGGGGGGGAAAGAAGAATGATTCACAGATGTAAAAGAGACTCAGACACAAAGGTAGAGAAAAGGGTAAGGTGGTAGTTTGTAGTCAGAAGTCAACTGCCAGTTATACACCTTTTTCCCGCATGAGTATACATTTCCCAGGGTGCATCACATGGAAGTAAGTCTATCGTGCTCCCCTCCCCAAGAGAAATACTTTGGCCAATAGGTACCAACAAAACAATCAGATTCAACAAATATATTTAACTGCAAACTCATGGCATGGTTACACAAAGCGAGTATTCATAATGAGGTCATAAAGGTCATTTCATATATGGTTTTTCATGACAGTACTGTGAATGACTATACAAGATTCTTCTAAGCACTCCCCTTAAGATAAGTCTTATAATCGTGTTCTGAAAGAGTTATAAGGCGTGAAGGTCTAATACAGTGAACTAATCTGTGAAACCAAACTTCAACTCACCAACAAAAAGGCTAGGTCTTTAGGGTGCTATAAAAACTACCCCTTAGTTGTCTAGCACTAAGAATTATTAAGCATAAAAAATGTCGAAGAAATTTTTACCTAAGGCAAATTATTTAATTTTATGCCATGGTTAAAATAACAAAAATGTTACCTTCCATTTTCAAAAAGATGTAACTCCCATCCTGAAAGAATTTTGACCTAAAACAATGAAGTCTGAAATTGCCAGTTGCCGTTGAACAGAAAAAAATGCTATCCTTCGATCGATAAGACCTTCATGCCAATTTTCACGGACCGGAACTTTCTCCCACCACCCTTCCCCTCCCCCATACCTCCATTTCTCAAAACTATACCCCTATTTGAATCTAATGATGCGCCAAAATAGGAAATTGATAAAACTTAAGCTTGTAAAGATTTAATGTTACCCTCAAATAAATAGTAGTAGTTTAGTATTACAAAATGATCATTATAAAATTTGCCTTAGCAACTGCAATTATCAACACAAATTTCAAAGTCTGTCTCTCAGGCATTTAAGGTCAACTTCAATGATCGAAAACTATGACTAATTATTCGTTGTATCTAGGATACAAACCTATAATTAACTGTCATGCCCTGAGTGACCTCGTGGCCTCAACAGTTTTTGCTATTATTCATCAGCAGAAAATAGTTAAATGCGATTAACAAAAGGCAATTGAATAAGGAAAGTTAGATGACCTTAAAGTTGTGAGAAGGCTCATCTTGAAACCATACTCATCTGGCACTATGAAATGTGGGGAGATATTTAATTGGATTTCTTTAGGAGATCTTAAGGCCATGACTCAACTGAGAAAACTCTGCCTTTGGGCTTACATGAAAAGTTCCACTGGTTCCCATGCTTGTGAGTCAACAGATTTCAAAGAAAATTGTAAAAGAGGTTTACATAGTGTCATGGTTTTGAAAAAAAAACGTTTAAAGGCCAAGAAATTCTTTTGCCTGATCTGCCAATCATAACTGAAACAAACAAAAAATACTGATTCACGATTGAAAAGTGTAAAGCCTCACTGCATGGGAATTGAAACGCAAATAGAAGTACAAAGACAGTACTTTTGAACTTTATTTATTTAATTCAAATGGCAGGCTTTATGATATTTATCATTAGCCCTTAAACTTTAACTTCAGCTTCCCCCAAGGGTGGAGGGTACAATTATAGCAGTTAATTAATAGCTGTTCATTAGCCGTCTTCTTGCTTCCCAGTATGTCTGGCTTTCCGTCGTTGTCTTTAGGGCTGGACACCGAATCAGGTGTCTGTCCTTGTCTTTAGAGCTGGACACCGAATCAGGTGGGTCTGCTCCTGTGTGAACACCGAATCAGGTGGGTCTTCTCCATTTTCTCCTGTAGAGAATCAGGTGGGTCTTCTCCATTTCCTCCTGTGGGTTACATAGAGGGCATGTGGGTTGAGTGTATATTCCCAATCTGTGAAGAAGTTTTGCCAACCAATTGTGTCCGGTAAATAGTCTGAACTCAGCAACGGCTTCGATTCTTGGCCAGTCGGGTATGTCGGAGAATGCCACTGTCCACTGTTTCTCCTTTGTTCGAGCTTTAAGTTCGTTGCACATTGAGGTCTGGAATTCTCTTCTGATTAAGGCCTTCATTGTGTGGAAAGACATCGGCCTGTCCATGCATTGCAAAATCGTTGTACCCTTCTTAGCAAGTGTGTCAGCAAGCTCATTGCCTTTAATGCCACAGTGACCAGGAATCCATTGCAGGACCCCTGTTTTGTTTTTCTCTCTCAGCAGCTCATAGAGTTTTCTACATTCCTTTATCTCAAACGTTTTGGGAGGCTCTCTGTTTCCAATTGAGTTTATTGCTGACTGTGAGTCCGAAAGTATCACCGCTTTGGTGAATTTCGTATCCAGGCAACATAATTGGCATAGTGCTATCCTAATGGCCTCTATTTCTCCTTCGAAAGCGGATCTATTGTGCCCCGCTGCTGCGTAGAAAGAGAAGAGTTCAGAAAAGACACCTGCACCAACGTTTGCTTGCTTTTCTATGTATGACCCATCAGTGAAGACTTGGAGCCATTGATCTGCAGGATAGTTGACATTGATTGTCTCAAGGGCCAATGAGCGCATTTGTTCTGGAGGGGTGTTTGATTTCCTGAGGGAGATAGGCCTATAGTTGTCAAAGTTGCTTGGGTCTTTGCCCTTTTTTAGTACTGGTATTACTATGGCAACTTTCCATTGGTTAGGTACGAGACTGGTCTCCCAAATTTTGTTGAAAAGCGTCAGCGTGGTTTCCTTGGCTGTTGGTTCCATTCTAGTTAGAAATTCCGGATGAATACCGTCTTCGCCAGGAGACTTTTTACACTAGCTGTTTTATCGCAGCATTAAGTTCGCAAGGTCTGAATGGTTTAGTAAGTACATTATTTGGTGTTGCTATGTCTTCCTTAATTTCACCAACTGTCTTACTTGTATCTTTAAATCTCTTGAAGATTTTCTGACAAAAGGGTTTTTCTTTTGCTTGTGGGAATAGAACCTCGCAAAGCAGTTAGCTATTTCGGTGTCGGTGGTAAGCAATTTGCAGTTTAAGCGTATTGGTTCTTTCTTGGGTCTTTCTATGTTGTTTTGGAGGTTACCCAGGANGACCAGAACCAGGATCGTCAATTATTTTGCGGCGTGTATGCTCACTGATGTCGCTTGAAGCCAGGAGTAAGTCAGGAGTTGTTCTGGTTCAATTGTGGTGCAAATATGTAGCCGGATCCTCATTGCTGTAAATAAGTTCCAGAGGGTTGCTGTTTAGCATTTCTTCAATTTCCTTTCCAGCTATGTTTGTATCCTTGTAGCCCCATCTGGTGGGGGAATGGGCGTTGAAGTCTCCTCATACTGCAGTTTTGTGTGAGATATTCAGAAAGTCAAAGTTGGGACAATTCCGGGGTGGATTATGGACTGCATATACCTTGAAGTGGTTTTGACATTTCCAAACATTTAATCTGATTATTTCACATTTGCCTTGTGTCGAGCCCATACTCTTGATTAGATCGTAGTGTGAGGTGAGGCCATCTTTTACTCCAGTTAGAATTCCACTTGCAACTTGTCGGTATTTAGGTAGAAGGTACAGGGTGTAACCTGGGAATTGGTAGTACTTCAGTTTGTCATCCGAAATGTTTGCTTCCATAATTGTGAAAATATCTACATCATAGGTTTGTAGGATTTTCTGGACTTGGATCTTTTTATCCGGTGACATTCCTCCAGCATTCCACTGGAGGATCTGAAGACGTTGTGATTCGCCCTGACGAGGGCGATTTCTTTTATAGCCTTTTTTCCAGCTAATCATAATAAATCAAAGTCAAATAAAATGCCGAGTAATAGACTTTTTTTCCGTACAAAGATGCGTTGTCCAGGGTGCACCACGTGGAGGTAAGTCTATCGCGCACCCCATCTCAATGGTTTAAAATTACACAATTAAATGGGCACATTTGAAGTAGAACCCGAAGTATAGTAACATAAATACTGAGTTAAGGAGTTAATTATTCGATTATACTGTATGTAAAACAAAGAGTTCTAATTTACAAATCAATATATTCAATTCCACAAGCAACAACAGATAGATTTTTCGTCAAGTTATATGGCTTAATCTGGGGTGTTCGATAGACTAACCTCCACACACTGCATAAAAGTCTATTTACTGGCAGTTGACTTCTGACTTCAAACTACCTGACTCCACTGTATGCCAATTCGACCACTTCAGTACTCGTCTTGCCTTTTCTCTGCCTTTGTGACTGTCTGTCTCCCTCGACTTTCTGTTGCTTTGTTATTCCTCCTCGTCTCTGTGAAGTCCGAAGTCAGCAAAAGGGCCAGTGGTACCTATCGAAACAAATACCATTTGAAATAAATATATACTTTAATTTGGAGTTGATCCATAGCGAATCTTTGAAATTTAGCATCCTTAAAGGTGTTTCACTTAAAATCAACAGACGTTGAAAATTTAGCTATTGTCATAGGAAAAAATAATTTAAGAAACTAAAATAGATATTTTACCTTAAGACAAATATTCATTGATATGCTAAAACTTTAGTAATAATGGTCGAGAAATCAATATAATTTGCATTTAATTCTACCCAGTTTGTGAATATGCATACCAAATTTGATAACTTTTGTTGTCGCTAAACTATTAACTAAATGTAACCCATTCATTATATTCCAAATACCTCCCAAACTATTGTTCGAATTACCAACATAATCATACAGAACCTTAAGTAATTAGCATTAAAAATCCTAGAAAAACGTGTTTTGTAATGATAGGACTACATCAATTTTTCGTATTCATTTAGTTGCCATATCCAGAATGCATGAAATAATAAAAAAGATAATATGTCTTTTTATTTGTACATCTGCGACTAAATTTTTACAGCTATAGCGATTAATATGTCTGGTCATATTAAGACCGCAATAAATTCCAGATAACTTAGAGCACATTATAAACTAAGATTCAAAAATATTGTTTAGTTCCAATTACTATATTGTGCTACAAAGTTTGATCAATATATCAAAGATATTTGACAAACGTTTTCCTATAATTACCTAATGAAACCGAATATAATCTTGTAATAAATAATTTTGATTTAGGTCAATAAAAATCAGTTGAATATTTTAACTGAATATATCTGTATTTTTAAACAATTTATTGTTCAAACTAGCCATTATATCTATCAGAGTGATTAATTTACAAAGAAGCGCTTGTTTGGAATTTTCGTCTCGTTCATATTAAAATGGAAACATTGACCCCGATTCCGTTCTTGAGCAGCATCACTGGAAAGCTTGTTATTGTAAAACTGAAATGGGGCATGGAGTACAAGGGCTATTTGGTTGCTGTTGATCGCTATATGAACCTTCAGCTTCACAGTACGGATGAGTATATCGATAATTGCTTCACTGGAAGCCTTGGGGAGGTATTGATTCGTTGCAACAACGTTTTATACATTCGCGAGTGTGAAGACGAAAAGGTCCCTATGGAATGAAATAGCTGCTTTTTATATTCGTCTGTACATAAGTTTCTATAATATAATCATGTTCGATCGTTTTCATTTTCGAAATTTTCTGTACTGTGTGTGGTCACTAGCATTTGCCTATTTCCGCATGGTTTAACGTTCATCTATTCATTGGTTCAAATACTTATTTCGGGTTTACTTGAGCTTCACTTATTCTTTCTTGTCACGGTATTTGTAAATCACATGAAGTGTTTGGTTAATGTTATCCATAATATTTACTTTGAGACCTTTGAATTATTAAAGGTTGTGATTTTTTCACCCAATAGTCTTACGCTTTGATATCTTGGCGTTTCTATTCTATCAAACTTGATAATTTAGCTTTTATCCTTACTCGTTTAAAGTGTGTTACTGTTTTCTTCTAAGAGAAATTACTTGATATCAGTTACTTTAAGGGTTGTATAAAGTACATATACGAAATACTCGCACATAATTACAACGATCATCGTCGTTTTTCGGTGCCGTCTTGTAGCTTCTCAGGGTAGAATCTGCATTTATCAATTTCGGTCGAAGTCTACCTGACTCAAGATATGTGTTGCGAAGACCATCTAACCTATGCAACTCCTAATCGATTAACTTATCATATTGACCACTGCACCATCGACGCATGTGGAAGTCATTTTGCAAATTTAGTTAAAATGTCCCTATCCGCATTGTCTAGCAGTTTGCACATGGCAGTAACAATGACATTCCAGCCTCTGCAGTTTCATATAAAAATTGGCAAGTTTGCATTTCTTCTAGTCTTTCATAGATATAATCTGCACTATTTTGCTGTGCATTTTACCTAGTCTCCCAAATTCCTTTGAGCCTTTCTTGTATATAAGGCTTCAAAATCATCCCACACTCCTTGCGATCCCTTCTGCGAAATTTTAATCTTTCAAGCTATTCTCCTCGTTTTATGGGGGTATGCAAAAACACATTTCTTTCCCAGCTTGACTTGATTCATGATCTATGGACAGATAGAGTTCAGAAACGCAAGAAATCTTTAAGAGGGAAACCGTAGGCAAGTCGAGGATATTGCACAATGACGGGACAGAGAGACAAGGGAGTGGGGCACAGGGTGGTATAGGAGGACATTTCGTTGTACCTAAAATTCCAGCTCGAAGGGTCAGGAGATGGGGAAAAGATTGTCATTCACTGGTTTAGTTAGGTTAGAGGCTTTAGTGGCGCTTTCACACAGGGAAATATGAATATTACTGATTGTAAATAAGTAACAAGAGGTGTTTTATAATGACTATATACATGGATGCGTCACATAAGAATGTACTGGTTCTGCACGGCTCGTGTAGCGACACTAGCCGCCACAGAGGCAACATCAGAGCAGACAGTATTGATACTAGCTCGCACAGAACCCCGACAGAGAACCAGACGTGGCCATTGTGAGGGGTTCACGCCACCAGGACCGCAAATTCGACCAGCTGCCCGACGAGTGTTAACGACATAAGCAGAGAGGGTCACGGGAGGGGGAGGGCTTGTATCGATAACCTGTTGAGGCTTACCAATTGAATCACCAGAATGAGGAGGGAGGGGTGGTTGTGACGACTGACCCGTGACAGTTGGGGGATGTTCCAAAGGAATGGGCTCCTGATGAAAGTGTTCCAACATTTCGCAGATGGAAGCGAAGGGAAGGTGCTGCACTTGACATTGACCATCAGGAGTCAGGGTCATTCGCAAATGCTAGAACGGATAGGAATACGATGACGCATTTAAACAATCCCACTCTTCTCTAACATGCAGTTTTCTAGATCATCTGTTCTACATTTTCATGTGAATATTAGATGGTTCTTAAAATAGGCTTTGGCACAAAAATATACTTCTGCTTTCGGAAAATAAAGTACCGTTATTCCAATTGATGAACTCAAATTAAACTTAAAAGTACCCTCCTTTGGATATATTTTCATTTACCATTAGTAGCGAATTGACTTATGGACGTTTCTAAATATTAGTTAAATTTTAATTAGAATACGAACATGTTGGCACATGTCTGCACTGTAAGCTTGCTATTGGCTGCTTATCAGACTAACAAAGGTCACAAAACACTCCAATTCCACTCATCGTAATTTGACCACTTTATTCCAGCCTTGCGTTTCCTCTTCTGTGTAACTCCCATAAACAATTCCTCGTGGTGATCTAACATACCCTCACTTACTATTCAACGCTTAGTTACCTGATTGGAAAATGGCTGACGTATTTCCATAGTCTCTAGAAAGATTAATAGCTGTTTTGAAGTTGAATACCTTAGTTGAGGTGCCTAAAGTAGTTTTACTGATGGGGTTTGATGCTCTTTTGCGCCTACTATTAATTAGTAATTGTAAAATTCATTGCAATAACAGCATTACGAATATTTGTTCAAAAAAAACAGAGCCTTTCTTAGCTTGGCCATATTTATGATATTGATTGAAGGGGTTAACTTTTGTCTTCCTTCAAAAAAGCGGCGAATTTCTTCGTAGAAGTTTAAAATCTTGTCTTCTCTAGGGTGGGGTGGGGGAGGTGGGGGGTGAAATTCGCCTAACATGGAACTTCCATTAAAGTGCGAATGCATGAACAAGTGGAGAAGGAGGGTTACTTTTTGCAACACCAAAATGTACAAAGAAGTGAGCCTGCACAAACATGTGCTTTTTGATTTAATCACCCGAGGAGGGGGAGGAGGAAGAGGATTCACTCCCACAGAAAGTCAAATTCCCTCGAAAAGTACTTCTCACCCTTTCCCCCTCCCCCCCCCCTCCTCCTTTAAATTGTCCAAATACTTCAGCTTAATGAAGAAACAGAAAATTGCGATCATCATCTATTAACTTTTAAACTTGAGAAAAACAATAGAAGAGAGGAACTAGAGCTTAGAAGGATAGTTTTGTAAGTTATTGATATTACCGGCTTCAAGAAATTTATTGGCATTTTCGCAAACAAGTGCCTCATCTAACACAGTTAATTTGACAAAGCGAATTGAGGTATTGCTGGGTTTAATGTTAACAAAGTGATCAAACTAATGACAACGACCTTGTATAGCTGCAGCAACAGTATGATGACATGGTACTCACAGCGTGGTTGGGTGTATCTTGAAAAAAGAATAAATACTCCAAATATGCACTCATATCATGCTTGAGAAAAAAATCCAATTTTAGAAAGGAACGCAATACACAGTCGTCAGTCCTGCCGTAAATTCACAGGCTCTGGAATATTCCCTTAAGTAATTGTGACATCACTTTATCAGAGTATCCCCCCATAAAACATTCATAGGAAAATTACGAATAGGGGAGAGATTATTGGTTCCCAAGCGAGGTTAACAATATAGGTATTGAAAGAAAACATGATTGAGAAGCTCACTTTATGCCAATGAAAGCAATTGAATGGCTGGTTATTGCAAAGAGTGGGTAAAGATAAGTCGCGTTGACCTAGTCGTGGATCTAATCAGATCAAATAAAAGAAGCCTCCCGTAACTCTAAAGATGTGATCGCCCGATATTTTTTGATCGGCCAATTTCGAGCTTCCAGACTAAATTGAACTGATATTTTGAAATTACAAAATTTAAACTTTTGCTCTTGAGACTCGACACCTATATTTCAAATATGGGATGTGCGATCGACTTACCTCCACGTGGTGCTACCTGGCCAACGTATACTCATATGGCAAAAAAGTTTATTAACCGGCAGTTGACTTCTGACTTTAAACCCCACTGTATGTCACATCCGACAACTTCCACAGTATCCGTCTTACCTTTTCTCTGGATTTGTGTCTGCCTGTCTCCTTTGCATCTGTGAATCACTCTTCTATTTCTCCTCCCCTCGATGAAGCCCGAAGTCAGCTAAAGGGCTAATGAAAACTATCATAAAGACTGCCATTTGAATTGAATAAATATTTCAAATATATCACTCAATCACTACTAAAACTAAGCTCCAGTCTGAACAATACAGGCCATGGAAGGAGGAAAATTCACAGTTCGAGCTACATCAACGTCTTCACCAAACGAAATCCACTTTTCCACTTTCCAGTACAAAATTGTTCCACATTTAAGGCTGCAAATACACACTCAGCCAAATCGTACATTCAATAAGGCCTTTTAAGCAAATGGGTTAGAAGTAAACATTCATGTTGATCAAATCAACTCAATATCAACGTCGACAAAAGATGCATCTGTGGAAATACAATGAGTGACTTATTAGTGGGGACCATCAATGTAATGGGTGAGACTAAAATAGTTAAAATATGGAGTACTTTGAAACCACTCAAAATACCACCAATGGCTACTGATAAGTTGTTTCCATCAGAAACAGAGAAAAGGTAAATTTGTAACCACTTGAGCGAAGGCTCAAAATTAATCAGAAAGAGAAGCAGATTCAAAACCAATGCTCCCCTTTATATATTAAATGCCATGAAAGTAAACAAAAATCAGAAACCTTGGCGCAATTATACCGCTGCTTTCGATACCCAAAAGAGGAAGCATTCACATGACATATATGCCATGCCCCAAGTACTGGACGCACGCCAACCAATCGGGAGGCTCTCTAATGTACCCGCGCACCTACACGTATGCCAGCGAGGAGGAGATAATAACAACAGTATTAACGAAAGACAAAATAGAAGCAAGGCAGCAATGTTTGCGATTTGAAGTGCGATGTGTGTCCCATACAGGCAGCACACCTCGCATACTAACGCAGAAAACCACGAGAGGGAGATCTGATATCCAAGTTCGTGACGCGAGATGGA
Organism: Rodentolepis nana; assembly: GCA_900617975.1. Classification (NCBI taxonomy): domain Eukaryota; kingdom Metazoa; phylum Platyhelminthes; class Cestoda; order Cyclophyllidea; family Hymenolepididae; genus Rodentolepis; species Rodentolepis nana. The sequence goes on along the minus strand of UZAE01014068.1, from coordinate 1,590 downwards.
AAGGTAATTTAGCCAAAGGGCATTCCATATAGAGCTAGCTAGAGTCAGGTGTTCGTGATTTCTCCCGCCCAGTACCACCCCTCATTTACATTTTGGCATGACACTCCGATCCGATCCGATCCGCTCTGTACTTGTGATTGTGTGTGTGTGTTTGCCAAAACCCAACGCGCTTGGGTGCGTACGTGTGTGTGTGTGTGTGTTTGCAAGCAGGTACAAATACCAGAGCCGTGCGCCAACAGCAGTATTTTTGACTAGAAGAGAACTTGAAGAAAGTGGGGAAAAAAATTCCCCCCCCCCCCCACTTGAATTCAATACTGGCAAGTGACCTGGAAGGCACTACGTAATAGTTCAAACTAACGAGAAAAGTTGTAGTAGGTATGTGAAAGTGAGAATCTTCTAATTCCAGGCCACATGATCTAATAATGGGGACATTTTTGTAATTCCTAGTTTGAAATCAAAATCTTGAGCGTCTTTAGGCCATAATTAGAAGGGAGTGCTTTCACGAGTCCATGAAGTTGGACAACTTAAACAAGATACCTAAGACAGAGATCGGAAATACTTGAACCTCCCGCTATTAAATTTACAAAAAAACAGAGATAAAAATATGGTGCACGTATAGGGAAAAAGGTGAGAATAAATAATGGCTGCAAATTGATTAGTAATAATCTGGGTGAAAAAGATGTAATGAGTAAGATGAACGGGAATAGAGATGACTTAAAAATGTAACTTGATTCAAGCTAAAACAAAGGTTTCGCACTCTCTAATGAACCACAAGGAAAAAATGTGAAATTCCAATCGTAGGAAATAATTTAGCCGAGATGGAAGAAGAATAAAGGAAGTCATGAAGATAAAAGGCTTCATTAGCAGGCTCATAAGTGTGAAACAAAATCGAATTTTTCTTCTGCTTCTATCTGTGCTTGGTGGCATTAACCAAATTAGAGTTGCATTTTATGAGAAAAGGAGCTTTAGCAGACTACTTACTCAGCGGTGGTTTAAAGTGGACTATTAAACAAAATTACCACTTCAGTGTTTCCACCATAGGCGCGCTGTTTAGGAAAGGGGTAATCAGAACCAGCTAATGAATTTGAAAATGCCAGTTGTATTTTTTCACAATTAACTGATGCAGTATAACACAAATTGTTGCCAAAACCATTTTTGTTACTTTGACCAGTAACAACAGAGCAAGGCGCAGTTGGAGGTACATTCCAATTGTGAGTCATAGGATCAAATATGATCATAACAAATCATGATTTGGTACACAGAAGTATTCGGCTAAGATTTTAGCAAAAGAAATTAAGTTGGAATAACCGCAAACCAGCAAAGCACTCATCAAATCTTGAGCAAATATCCAGTTACGGAAGTAAATTCCTCAAACTAGTTAATATCAGAGTGGGAAAAAAGTGCTAACGAAATTGCTAACGGAGTGGAATTTCCACTAAACCAAGTGCTCAAAGAGCTATGGATAAAAGGTCAAAATTGTGTTAGTAACATTTTTGGCGGAACTGTCCAGAAAAGACGTTATCAATTTTCACTCCTTTATTCCTAATAAATGGGGGTATGTGATAGACTTACCTCCACGTGGTGCACCCT
>UZAE01014067.1:0-16978 GCA_900617975.1 Rodentolepis nana | reverse complement strand
GAGGGGGGGAACAGAAGAGTGTTTCAAAGAAGTAAAAGAGACAGACGGACACAAAGGCAGAGAAAAGGTAAAATAAGTACTGTGGAAGGGGTCGAAAATGACATTCAGTGGGGTGATGATAGTTTGAAGTCAAAGTCAACTGCCGGTTAACTGACTTTTTGCCGTATGAGTACACATTACCTACGGTGCACCATGTGAAGGTAAGTAATTATGGAACTTACCTTTGGCTAAAGTGTAATAGAATCGGCATTAAATTATAAAAATTTGAATAATTTCGCTTTATTATTGAGGTAATAGCAACTTCATTTGAAAATCCACTCACCTCAAAGTATTCACTCATTTGCCTTAAAGATTACTCCAACGGAACTCTTACCTATACACAGGAAGGGATTTTTAAAGGATCAGTGTCTCGAACCGCAACCCAAGTCTCGAGGAAGAAATGTGGATTTCAAGAAAATGTTGTGCATAGAATATCGGTCTGTATCTTGTCTTTAAAATAACACCTTTCATTGCAATGGATCAACAAACATGGGAAATGTAAAAGGGAGGGTATTGATTTCTTGATGGGTAACTGACGAAGCGTTCCTTCATCTAAAAAGAAACATTCAAAACTGCAACAACAGCACTTATTACTACCTTGATATTAAAAAAACGGATTTTCAGTGAGAAGGTAGAAATCGTAAATTTATGAAAAGTTTTGCTCATAGTCTTTTGCTTGACGGAGGGAGATGTCAACTAAGTTTGAGCGTCGAGTGCTGCTGGTAAATTATGCATTAAGAAGAAATCTGAATTTTTCTATCACACTTATCAGCGCCTCAATATTTAATGAATGGTAAAATGAGACTGAATTTTTGTGTTAAGAAGGAATTATTTTCTAGTCTTGTTACATAACTCAAAGCCAAGTCTGAATGAATGCTGCTTTATATCTATTTATTATCTAAATCGTTGGTATTTGTTAAAGTTATGCAACCGTGCATTATGATATGATATTTATAAGATTTTGGTAGAATAACGAACGGGAAAGAATAGTAGCAATGAATTGATTGAGTTTGATCGAACTATACTAAATGGTCTCTGTTGGGATAAGAGCATCTGCTTTGACAAATTTATCAAAAAGATCAACGTCTTAATCCAAATATCTCTTTCTCAATGATGATAAAATTCGTTTTGTATGTCCACAGTGCAGACTTCATGGCTAAAATGCTTAGTAACAATACAAATCAGCCTGTGCATAGAGAGCCTTCGTAAAAGAGTTCGTTAGGCCTTGACGTTCAAACAGAAAAACCAGAATTATGCCTAACTGTAAGTAGAGTTCAGTATAGTTGACGATGGGGACCTTCATTCTACTATTATGCTTTCTCACCTTCTCTATAACATATCTTCATGCACATTTGCAAGTACAGTTATATGCAAGTGGATCAGAATATTCCCCACTGCGAGTAAGCCTGAACAATGAAGTAAACTCATTCTCACCAAAGACAGGACTAACTACAGTGTTTAGACGGCTTGAATTGACTGGTATTTGCAGTCGTTTGACCCAACTGGCTGTTCTTAAATCTCAAATTATGAGTACTCCACTGCATACACTTGCATCACACTGTTGTATTCGCTTACACAAACATAAATGTCCTCTCTCAATTCTTCTGGCTTTCGCTTTATATTCAATAAATCTACTTAACCTTACTGTGCGATGAGAAATGTAAAAAGTTAGCGGGTTGATGGCTCAATAAGAAAGTTACTTGCAAATACTTATTCCCTCTCAACAAGTCTCATGGCATTTGTATTGCGAAGATCCTTTACCTAGAGTTCTGAACCTTTGGCTTATTAATTTCTTCTCTTCTGGTTAACATTTCCTGCTAATACGGCTAAGCAAATTTCCCCACAACGATCAGGCTGAGTTGTGATAACAAAAATCTTTTGATATTTTTTTACAGTAGTGCTAATGCCAACAGTTTTGTTAAAAAGCCAATTTTAAGAAGTAAGGAATGTTTGAGTTTCTGTTTTCTAGACCCTAAAAAAATTTTTCATGACGATCTTATGAAATTTGGCAGGGAATTTATTTTCAGGTTCCTTACTGAAACAATCCACTGATTTCCCTACTTCCGCCCTCATTATTTATCTCTTAAACAACTTGAAATAGTTTGTGCCCATTGTTGACTCACCAGAGGGTTGGGCTAAAATGTGCCCAAGCTATAGGTGCCTAAATTTAAACTTGACTACCCGTGCAGACTCCCACACGATGTCTACCCTTGATGGATCGAATAGAGCGCGCGTTGAAATAAACTTTTGTATTTTGCTCAAGAAACGCAATTACTCTTTCAAAATAAGACTACTCGATGGAAATAACCTTGGCTACTTTAAATTTATTCAAGGAAATACAATCGACTTGTGGGAATTTTTTCGGATGCATTTGTAATGGAAGAAGCATTTCTGTTCTCTAATTACAACAAAATCTAAATAATCATTGTTATATTGTAACTTATAAAAATTCAGTGCGATCAAATCGTCATAATTAGGGCCATTTATTGCTCCGTCTTCGAGAGAGAGAGGAGATTAATGCCAATGCGTGATTTCCCATTTAGCTAAGTGAGTTGTTCGATAAAAAATGAAATGCCATTGTGAATAAAAGAAATATTTCCAAATTTATGCCTACTCTTGCTATGCATCCACCCGAAAGACAATCGCAAAAAATTGCGTTAAGTAGTGATCTCTATCTTTAATGATTCATTAATTTATACGAAAAACTAATTTTGCAATAGAACTCGTTAAAAGCATCCGCAAGAAAATTTCAGATTGTAAAAAACTGGGAAGTAGAGTTGTGAAGAAGATGACACCACGTTTTTAAAATCCAGTAAACGGGAAAACCGAGTAATAAAAGATGGAACAATTAGGAAATGATTAGAAGTAGATAACTCAGCCAATGTTTTGTCAGTTTTTTGCTTTATTTGAGTTCTGGATACACTGATTTACCTATTTTGAGGGAGGGAATAAAAGCCCCATTAAAATATGTTGCTATTCAGATCTTGATGACCAATTGGCATATTCGAGAAACTGACCAGTTCAAGTTGAATCTCTTCTGGAATATTTTAAATTAAGGCAAAACTGTGTTCGCAAATGACTTAGATGTCTTAGAACTAATTCAATGTCCATGGAAAGGAGTGTTTGAATGGCTAGTTAATAATGGAGTGGAGAAGTATAAGTATTTCTACATGATAGATAATTGGCTTCCAGAAACGAAGAGTGAAAATCGATAATCAAAAGTCAAATCCTTGTGAAAAAAACAGAAAGGAATATTGTTCTTTCATTACCAAGACAGACACTGAGTTCAAATATTTTATTGTATTTCATCGCATTTATTAAACAAAAAATTTTCACCAAAAGGGCTTTGTTGTTTGATTGAAATCGAATGTATCCAAAATTCGCCTGAAGGTGATTGACAGGCGGTATTTTGTCAAGGTCCTGCCAACATTGATTCCCACATCTAGTTCTCGGTAGAATTTGGTACTGCAGAAGCTGTTAAAATGAACGGGAACCTGCTCTTCCCAATTAGTGAAATAGTGCTTTTTTTGCCTGTACTTCGAATAAAGAGATTAAAACACATCCCAAAACGCTTGCCAAATATACCCCAATACTTGACTTGATTGGGCTTGAAAAATGTCATTGTGGAGACAGGCTTGTGAAGATCGATGAGGACCCATTGTGTGGCTTCAAATGGTGAATTTTCTTTTGATAGCCATTATTTTGCATCGTGTTACTACTGGTCAGACTTATGGGGAGCAGTGTTCCAATTTTTCGCGAATAATGACCAATTTCTTGATCTGATCCTCATTCTTTTTCCTCAATAGCTTTCCTTTTACTCCATCGCATCACGCAAACAAAACATGTCCATCAAAGTGAGAAGCACTTCGGTCCAGGGAAGGGTAGGTGGGGGGGGGGGGGGGGGGGGGAGANGGGGGGGGGAGAGGGAAGAGAGGAGTAGGGGGGGGGACGCAGTGTTCATTCCCACGAGGCTTACCACCAATTGAATGTCAATCAATTGAATGGGAAGTGGGCAAAATGACTGAGATACATTCACCAATGCACCCACAATTTCGCTCTCGAATGAGAGCAAACCAAGAACTTGTCTCTTATCTTTCCACATCGTTTCCCAGATGCCTTTTAATAAAATATTTCTCATAAAATTTGAAGGAAAGCTGAATATTATTAACAAAGGGTAGATGGGCAACTCAACAGAATTAGAAAAAAATGAGCAAAATCTTTCAAATATCACACAGTCAATTTGAATCCCACTTTCCTACAAGATTTTGGCCTTTACTGAATGAAAGCGTTTTTATAGAATAAATGGTGAAGATTTAAAATTGAGTAACCTAAAACATTAAGTGAATAAGAGTAGATATTTGATAAACATCATACTTTAGCAGTAGATATTGCAAGCGATAGGTTCGAGATCACATTACTATCGATCTTCTGATTTCGACTGTTCTATCGTGGCTGGGTTCCAGAGGTGTCTTTGTCGACCACTCGTTTATGCTTGAACACTATTTCCATGCTCAAACGTAGACATCAAAATTAATTATCGCAGGAAATATTCACAGTGTCTCCATTTAAATGTAAATCGAAGTCGAAATAACAATTACCTACTTCTGCAAACGGAACTTTTAAACCCCAGACAAAAAGCCAAGGCGTTCAACCTATCTTTTTGGGGCAAAAAGTCAACTGCAACCGAATTTTGATTTATGGTAGTGAGAAAAGAGATGAAGTACTGAGGAAACGGGCTAAAGAATTTATTAATCAAATACTTTATTTAATTAAAGTTCTAACAGCTCAATTAAGTGCTGGGTTTGGAGCATATTTGAACATTTTTCTCCTAAAATTTTTAAAGTTTTTTTCAGTTTGCAAATATCGATTAACGGTGATATTTAACAATCAATGTATTAAAAAACTTTTGTAATTTCAATATCACGGATAATTCTAATCATATTTTAATGCAAAACTACAATAAAGTGATAAAGTAGACGAATAAAGTGTGGTTTTAAACGTTTAATTGCATTCATTACTTAAAATACTTGAACTATGACTCATTTATTTGAACTTACCAGTAGTCCTTTTATATCTACGCTCGCATGTAAATACAAATGCAGTCAAATCTTGTTGGTAATCCTAGTTTCAATACTTGCCAGAGGACAGCAACCCGGTGGATTCTTTGATTCAAATCATTCCATTTTTTTTCAAGCCAGACACTGAAGTGTTCATGCTGTATCTGCAGCTGCAAATGTTTTACAACCAATCAACTTTTGATGGCCGATTTTTATCGCCCACTTTCGGGATAACAAGAGGCGAAAAACTTTCCCTTCATTCACCCCCCCCCCACCACCACCACCCTTCTAAGTCATCAAGTTTTTCATATCTCACCCGTTGTTGATTTGCATTTACTTCATTGGTGAGTTCGCTGTCTCTCTCCCCTCGCCAGTTTCCTCATCTATCTCATACCAACTCGCAAGATATCCCTAATTTGATTAATTCGAAATTGGCATGTTAACAATGACGAGAATTTGAAACAACACAAGACTGAATGAATGAATAAAGTTACACAACAGTGTTGCGTTTTAAACCCGTTGACCACGTCAAAACTCTCCTTCCATTGGCGTGTCCGATTATCTCCGCTTCACTCCGATATCCTCTCACAAATGCGAATCAGTGAATATACTTTCACACCTTTTTTTCTTTTATAGCTAACAAGCTAGCTAGTTTATAGATTATAATTGCATCGTGTACTGGGACATTTCAGTCACTCACGTAATTAATGACACCAAGAATTCAGAGGTTGACACTTAAAATACACCTTAACCTAAGGATCAGCAGTTCCTTCGGCAGTAAAAGAGTTGTGTGCTCTTTTCTGACAAAATGTATGAAGAAAGTTGACAACTTTGACTCGAGGTGTTGACTCACTCCTTCGAAGACCGGGAACTGTCAGTGCTGATCTTGGTCCTATTTTTATGTGAACACCTTTTCTAAATCTCCCCGGTTCTTGATGGTATAAAAGGCATATTAGGGTAATTAATTGATGGTGCTTCAATAAATTATGATCCGAAATAGTCTTTAGTAGGTCTTGGGAGTTATGGCGTGTTTTTGTATACAAATCATCTGTAAGATAAAGATCTGATTTTTGATCTGCATGAAGCTAGCTGCTTTGAGCAAAGTTTGAGTTGGCTAATGCCATATCAATTAGACACCAATTCACCAGCCCAATTTATCGAATATTAAAAATATCAGGTATCGAGTTTGAATATTTCTGTTATGTGCAAAGAACTATAGGATTGAGGTTTTGAGGACAGGACAAAGTGAGCCTGGAGATTGGACAGAGTGAAATATGTATGTACCTGAAGTGTTAGAAAGTATTTGTTCACAGATGGCGTCAACGTAATTTACCAACTCACATTGTAACAGGAAGCGGACTGAGTGGATACAGACTAAAGAAATATTTAAATATGCCTTGCATTGCAACGCACTGGCATAAGGATGAAATTCCGTTGTCAACATTCATAAGCGAGAGAGCATTCAAATTTACAAAGTGTCTCAAATGAGATCAACGCCCAACTAAGCTAGAACATTGTGTCTTGAATTTCTAGATCATACTTATTAATTGATTGCTTGAAATATCGATTAGCAATTTTTTTCCTTTCATTTCCGCCTTTCTCACAGATTCGCATAATTGCTCAAGTTAGCGAAGACGGTAAGTTATCATAACTGAAGGGTTATTTATTCATTCAAATAACAACTTACACAATTTTCGTTTAAATACGGAAAAAAGTGCACGTATATTCCTCCAAATATGATTAGCTCTTCTGAAAAAAAAGAAAATTTTAAAAATATTAAAATTTTAGTGGTCAATCTCGATGTGTCTCAATGCCACTAGACTACCGACTTCAAGCAAGTCAGTATGACAACTATATATAATAATATAAGCGATACCTGATTGCTCCTGTTTCTAATAAGTACCATAGAAATATTCATTATCTGGGGTCAGTTTGCAATAGCATTGGCAACCCAGCTATTAACACAAAATGGGGATTTCTTGATACAGTCAGTGGTATAACGGCAAAAGAGGGAACAGAGTGTCGCTTAAAAGGCCACACTTGCGATTGGAATATTTACAAAGCACAAGACTTTACCTGAATTTATTGCTCTAAAAGGATGGAGCTCCAAATAGGATTTTGATTTATTTCACTGGATTTCTTTTAAAAAGCGGTAAATGTTTGAAGGCAGAGACATTCACTGAGTGGAATGTGAAATTGTCCTGACAAGTTAAAATCAGAGCGCGTAAACAACCCAGGAAACCATTTAGACACTGCAGACATTGCATTCTTGAGTACTTAAAGAATTAAAACAAGCAGATTTTATACTTTGAACTTTCATTAGGGTTTCTTAAAATTTGACATTTTACAAAATAGATCAAGTGGCAGCATAAAATTTAGTGATTTTAATAGGTTCTCTTCCGCAAACTTGAAATACCAGAGAATTCGTTGTTATAATATTGTGTAGTGGATATTGTAAAAATAAAATCAAAAAATGAATTTCACTGCTTCAATCTCCTCCAGTTTCTTCAATGCATCGGAGGAGGTGTTTTTTTATAAATCAATCTTTTTTAACTGACTATAGTGGCGAACTTGCAATGTTTGACACTTGCTCAATTACAACATTGAGGGGTCAGTCGAAAGATGAACGGTTTCTACCAGAGCAGGCTGAAACAACGCCTATGCCAACTGTACAAAAGAGGCAGTATGAGGCCATTAGGGGTAAATAGAAGGAAGCCTTCTGGCAGAGGTAGCTAAAGAGCAGAGAAAATCAATACTTCATGGAATGACTAATGGAAGGAGCAGCTCTAAGATTGAAAAAAACGAGAGAAACAGATAAGATATTCGTGGGTGGTGGATATCGCCTCAATGATACTCAAGGTACAATCACCCAATGCAATAAGTAGTTTGGTAAACTTTTCAAAATTACTTATTGCTGATCTGGAGTACGGTATGATGCTTTTTAATTTTCATTAAAAAAGTATGTAATTAGAAAATATGCTTGTCCCTGTCAAAGCTTGCCAACTGCGATGCATGGTCAGAAGTTATAAGACTCACAGAAAACTGTCCCTATTTTTAGCAAAACCAAAGATACGAAATTATAATAATTAAATATTCTTTGTTAAAGTTTTAACGAATCAACTTGCCATTTTGTTATTGATGTATTATCAGTTCATTTTGTCAGGTAAAATGGTATTTTTAGTTGTTAATGAAAATACATCGATTGATTTAAATTAAATATAAGCTATAATCATAGTATACAGATTTAGTTGAAAGATTTCATGGAAGAATTTGGATTCGAATTTAAGTTGAACTCATCAACGATGTAAAGAGAAATTGGCAATCCACCACTTTCAATTTTCGATACAAGATCAAAGCTTCTTATAGTCCCTCAGAATTTGAAACTTCTCTGAAACTACTCACCACTTCAGGAATGTGTTTAGGGAGCTGAAACTAGAGGCAATCAATGTGGATTGAAGACGCAGCATAACGACAACCCAATAGTAAGCTCAAGTTTATAAAAGAATCTTAGTTAAATGCAGTCGAATTGAAAGACAATCTTTGGTCGCAATAATATACATGATAAGGTCCATAAATAAATCTAATTATCTAATTTTAATTATGAATCGTAATTGATCAAATGCTTAACACGTGTTACAAAGTAAGGAAGCCTTTTTCGCGACTATTCGCACTTTTTTATGTTCGCACGTTTTTCACCTCTTTTTGCCGAAAACTTCTGAAACGAATTTGGAATCAATGGCTCATTTATTGTGCCTGATTTCTGCTTTGGGAATTCCTTCATCGGACTAAAAGTTTTTAATTTATTGATTTATTTATTTAAAATAAGTAAATGTATTTTATGAAGGATTAGGTAGTTCTCACTTAGTAATGTTCTTTTATACGTTTACAATTTCAATTTGATGATATATATATATATATATATATATTAACATAATAAAATTTAATTCCGCAAATGTGGTTTCACTTCAACTATATTAAAACATGTGCCGCCAATAGGCAGAGGGGTAAGGCTGTTAGATTTCTCCCATAGCGCTCTGTGGGCATTAATTTAATAATATTAAGGCCAGGTGAGAGTCATATTAATTCCAGTCCCCATTTATACATGACTTATTTTAAACTATTTAATCAATTATTTTCTGTTCTAATTCTCCGTAAAATTAGAAATTTGTCATTCATCTTATCTAGTCGCATCGATTTGTGCAAAAGGTCTTTTATCCATATTTACTTCGAAATTTATCGCTGGTATTGAGGATACCGTGATTAGAGAAGGAGATAATTAGTATTAAAGAAGTGACTCGACCTTTTGTCCCTAATTGAAATATTGACATGTCAACACAATTTCAAAAGGGGAAAATGTAAAACAAGGTTCTCCCCTATATGCCTCATAAAGTCATGCCAAGGATCCTGAACTAATAGCATATTATTTAGATGTTTCCGTATGTGCTTGATAAGGATTTGAGTTGTGCAAGTATTAGTGGAAAGGTTTCGGTACCTTCTTTGAGACTGGGCATTCTGACCAACTGAAATAAGATTTATACCTTGAAGTAATTGAATGTCACTGCCCTTCACTATAGTAATACGAGAATTTGGATGATACTTTTGCTTCCAAATGTGCACGTACATGTGCCCATTTATTATTTTTACTCAATAAATAATAGCAGTATCTTTATAGATATATATATATGGGGTGAGTTTCTATGCTATACTGAAGCCAGTATGACTAAAATAACTCACCCCAAATCCAAAATAAAATGTTCATAAAAATACTGTTAAGAAAATCAGAGTTAGTTCCAATTTAATCATTTGCACGGAAAGGTGATAATCCTTAACTGGCCTCCTTTGAATAATTAAATATACCTAAATACGTTTGATTGGCGTCGCTTTCCGGTAAGATAAAACTTAAACCCAATTAACAATTTATTCTATTCTCGAAGTTAATTTCTTTTCTTTTCTTTGGTAAATTCGATGGCATGAACCAAAGAAAATAAATTTTCCAGTTCTAAGGTACCATATTACTTTAATACTTATTCAGACATAAAAAAGGAACCAAAGCTTCGCACAAAAAAATTATTATCAAATTTTGTCACCTCCACGAACAACTCAAGTGCACTTTCCGAACTAGACTCAACAAATGTCTGAGATAAATATAGCCAATCAGATTACTCGATTCGAGACGACTAACCAATGAACGATTAAGAATTTCAAGGGGAACATCACTAACTTTTCTCACTTTTAAAACAACCAGAATTACCACTTTACAAGAAATATAATGTGTGGCTTACAAGTTACTATCCTCATAATAGCTCTATTTCAGTTTTGCATCAGCCATTCTCCAAAACCTGGCTATGACTCCATCCCTACAGCTCAGAGCAATACTCCACAAACGGCCTTGTCTGAATGTCACCTACAGATAGAATGTACAGCTCCAGCGCACCAGAATGTAAGAATTACATCTCAGCACAATGGAAGTGATACCTCAAGGTCTTCGCGAAGGATCAGAATTCCGGTTAGAGCAGCCAGAGGGCCACAAGGACCACCGGGTCTTCGAGGACCTACAGGACCCAGAGGACCTCCTGGAATCTCATCGGAAGTAAACGAAAATATTGTTGCTCGTAAGTTCCCTATTATTTGATTTAGTGTCATTTATTGTATTGTAAATCAGAATGGGTTTATTAATGTTACGTTCATTTCGCTAGCTCTTTTCAGGGTAGCAGGGCCTAGCTTTAAATCGTTCTAAATTAATCCAAAGCAGTAATAATCCCACCAATAACTATCGAGTCTTCTCATTGTATCAATATTAGCACCCTTGCAGGGTTTTATCTTAGGCCCCTTTGACAAGAATTTAGCTGTTGGCAAATGCAAACGCGAGGTCTTGAACCTGAGCGAAAGAAAATTTCGAACACTTTCTGCGAAACTTAAAAGCAAGAAACTATGGATTATAACTATTTATAATTGAGACTATCGAAAGATAAAATGTAATGGTCTGTGAATTTGAACACTTTTCAGTAGGGTGAACAAATAATAACTATGTTTGAACCCCTTGCCTTCTCAGTTAATAAAGCTTATTTCCAGCAAGTTAAGTACCGAATAAATCTTTCCACAAATTTGTTTATAGTAAAAAGGGGCAAATTAAGTTGAAATGTGCTCTTCCAAGTAATTTTTGACAACATGATGATCAATTGCAGCGCGTTGATTCGCTCAAATCATTTTATTATGGTTAGTCAAAATAACACAGATCATTATTTTAAGGTGGCTAGCCAAAACCATATATTACTATTTAATGACCATTTTACTCAAATAAGTGGAACATTTACTTCATATTTGCATCAAATTTAAGAAGCAAAAATCTGACAATAATTTGATTTTAGTATTCATAATCGCCTTGGTTCATTTGAAAAATCTTGATTAAGTGAAGTGATATTTTAAGATAGAGGAGATGATTGTATTAAAAATACCACTGTGATAGCAGAATATTTTGAGTTGGGAGAGTGTGTTTTAAATTTAACAAAAAGAGTTCTATCGATTAAATTTTTTCATCAAATTAAAACATCTCGAAGCTCATTTAAGAGCTTTAAAATGTTCCTTACCAAAGGATATTTCCCTACAGTAAGTCCAAGTGAAAATCTGCACTTTTGATATTTGACAATCTAAGAAGAGCCATATCCAAATTCTTCCATAGTTTGTAAAACCGTATCCCAAATTGGGAATCCCATGTGAGCGAGAAATCATTTAAACAGCGTAATTTGAAATTATAACATCGAAATGGTCAAGTAAAGTAAAGTTTCAGAAAACCTTACTTGGAAAATTAGCTGAAATGTGGAACTTCGGTCAGCACATCAAAGGCACTGTGCATCCCATGAATACCCGTGTTTCACTCTTATTTCTCAGTGGCATCGCATCATAATGTTCCTAATCTCAAGCTTCAGAATCTGTCCCTTCGTGTACTGCAATTGAAACTCTGCAGCTAACTGAACAATAGATAGAATTGAGAGGCTGGTCATAACAGATCAACAAATACTTCTCTTTAAGTGGCCGAAAATAACCAAAAATCGAGTTGAAGAAAGCTTGCTTCAGACCAATGCTTTAAGCATTCGCTTAGATAAATACTAACTTAAACGTAATATTGATCTTGGTAACCATTAAAAAAGCTTGGTGAATACGCTATAAATTACAATTTGACAAATATTTGTTTAGAGGACCGAATCAATAAAGATTAATAAAATAATTTTTAGTGAAATATAGATTTTTAATATGCATAGAAAAATGAGAAGTTTTGTTGAGAAACAACCTAAAATCGTTGTTCTGTTAGGTGAGGGTTCTTTCGGGCAGGCAGGATCATTTATAGTTGATTTCTAGTTCTGCCAAGAAACTATGCCTTCAATAAAAAATAGAGAAACTTCATAGAGAAGATTAAAAATTACAATCCTTATTAATAAAAAATAATTTCCATTTTTGCTAGTGGAAATCACTAGGGTTGTTTAAATGCAAAACTGAAATAAAGCAATCGCAAGAAAAAGAAAGAAGTTAAAATTTACACTTTAAGTGAATTATAAATGATCTGAATTTTCCGTTTTTGCAACAAGATACTGGGTTCATTGAGGACCCAAAACAGAACTTTACAAACTAACCCCTAAGATTCTACATTGGGGTACTTAATTTCGAAATTCATGGGATTGTCATTTGGCTGATTGTTCAAGCCCTCAATATTCAGAACTGTTTGAATTGACTCTCCGACACGACGCAGCCACCCCTTCAAACGTTCAAACAGTCAAATAATAGCGAAGTGGTTCAGAATTTTATGTATTATCAATCGCTCATAAAACTTTTACGAGATAACTGCGTTAAATTTCAGTTTGCATTCCTGCAAGAAATCAGACTCACAGATTGAACAGTCAAAGCTACCTATTAGTGGCACAATCTAGTAGAGTTTCTAATCATATTATTTATTAAGTCAATTGAACTCAAGAATTGAGGTTGGCAATAGAAAGAGAATCCCCTGAGTTCCAGGCTCAAGATTTTAACAGTATTCAAGATATGAGCGCTTCAAGAAGGAATTTGATTCCTAAATTATTACAATATAAAAGCCTTCATCATTATTAGACAACTTTATGGGAATGTTAACAATATACTGTGCGCTTGTCTATTTAGAAATCGTCATTGATAAGACAAAGTATTTTTCAATTTCAATTGGCTTGAAAGCATCCAAATGCAGGACAATTTGGACAGTCTTAGAAGAAATGAAGGGGTGGAAGACAATCTGAATTTGAGGCTTATTGAAGGATATAAAAGAGTCATTATTCAACTCCTTTTGGAAGCGGGATGTAATTTCCATTCGAAGTGAGTGGAGTGTCCCATAATGTTTCAGTGTTTCATAGTTCAAATCGTGAATTCTGAATTTTGCCAAATTCAAATCTTTTGAAGGTTTGATAAATTTCAATGATTGGCCATATCATACCAATTGAGAGGCCATTCTAAGTAAATCACTTGAGACTGATCTATCGATTTCGAAAACGATTCCTATTCAATGGAAGCACAATTTCTAATGCTACGTAGCTGACTCAGAAGATAATGTTTACCGTTTCGTGCTAGACTGCCAAGATTTCAAGCAAATGGAATTTATGATCCTTATCACGCAACACTAATACAGTTGATGCTGAAACAGGACTGGCTGTGCAATCCCCACTTCTACATACCACATTTAACCAAGGCGCAATTTCTTGGATTAAGGTGGAGTGCCCTATAGAGATTTGAAAATAAATATTGAACAGAGGGCAAAGTGTCATATGATAGATACAGAGATGTAGAAGTGAAAAAAGCTGCGGAGTTATTTAGTCATTAGAATCGGGGACATTATAATCATCAGTTAACTCCCAAAGGCATGCTCTACTCTGCCTACCTTATGTTTACTTACATTTTCAAATTTCCAAAATGTGAAAATCAAAGCCTTATTTTAAATCTTTTGATTATTGATGGTTTATTTGTACGCCATTTTTGTGCATTTCCTTTTGACATATTTGAGTCCTTTTCGGCTCTAATTTCTATGAAATTGTATTTACACCCTTTTGTATGCTCCCCATTCTCTTAAAACCCCTTCTGCTACATCGAAACTGATGCTTTAATATCGTGACCCCTATTTCCTTTCCTCTAATAAGAGCAATTGTTGACACGCCTTCCGTCTTTTGCTTCAGACAGACGTTTCAAAAGACGTGTGGTGAGCCAGAGGATGCCTAGTTTCACACCTCATGAGCGTAGTTCAGTTGTCTGGCGCCTGGAGGAACAAAGCGACTACGAAGATATCCATGTTCTTGAACTTCGTGTAGGACCACATGGCTTTAATGATCGACTGGCTACCCTAGATGATTTTGCAGGCTCCTGTTCAATTGAAATGTTTCGTCCAAATACCAGTGGTGCACAATACTGTCTTTCCTTCGAATCAATGCTCCCGGAATTTTTGTCAACTTCTGTTGGAATTGTTATTGATTGGGATGCCATAGAAGGCACAACCGCTAATGAAATATGGAATGTCTTTCAACAGCGCCTTGTGGATGAGAAGATATTTCGACCGGTTTACGCTGCCTATTCTGCATCTTTTCACTCGCAGGAAGCATATTTAGCTTGGCAAAGAAGTCTTCAAGATAATACAAGACGAACGAACACAGCAAACGTGCTTAATTTTCTTGAAACCAAATTCTTTTCAATACTCCTTGCTTTTTGGATTTTGAAGGCGATTACTAACTAACTAACTTAAAAGCTCTTTCATGTATATACCCCTGACTGCTTTCAGTTTTCCACAAAACATCCTTATCATTGCCATATTTAGATTCCCTTATACGCATTCACTTATGTAAAATAAACTAACTTAACTTTTCATTATTTTAAAGCAAAGACCTAAATTTGTATTTTGTTAGAATAATCTCTAGTTGTCGATATGTTTTCACGATAAGTTTGCTGAAGGCTTCTAGGTGTCAATCAAAATTTTGAGCTACGATACTAAATGACAGATAATAAGAGGATTTATTTTTACTGAATAAAAGGGGGATAACGACTTTTATTATCTCCACTCCACCGGAATAAATTTTGCATGGATTACTGGCTATACACTTCCAGCACATTGGTGAATGAAATATCGGTCGACGTCAGTTTCATTTTTATCTTATTTAAATTCGAAGGTGACAATTCCAAAATAGGGGCTTAAAATTCTTTGGATATAATTATTATGGACTTATCCAAACTGTGTTAAAGGGACCGTAAACATTTGAACTAAGTTTTTCTTGTAGTTTCGTCCAATGCGCGTTGGAAGATCATAAATGGGAAAAACTGATTCTAAACATTTACTCATGATTACCCTTTTTTGCCGTTTGGTCATAAAGGGACAATGAAGATATTACATGAACTTTCTTATACTTGAGTCGAGGATTTTGAGCAAACTCACAACATGTATACTTTAACTAATTTCGAAGAGGAAATAGGTGTTTTGACATATAATTATGTGAACTATCATATCTTTCTCAAGAGTTCCTTAATTTAAAACACTTTTGCCCAACTATATTTGTTTGTTTTACACTTAGAAGTTAATTAATGATATTGTTATCCACTTTATTACTTTTTCAACGGAGCATTCAAAATTGTATATTCTCTGCTTACTTTAATCGTGCATAGCCATCGATTGATTTGCGAATTCCATTATCCTATCGTTCAGAAACAGCCTAAAACACATTTCCATTTAAGCTTATAGCTATGGGTATTGAGAAAAAGGTTGAGAATTATTAACTTTCCATCAAAATGTTAATTGTAAATGTAATGTAGATATTTCAACAATAACTCTTCCCATGAAATGCTTTGTTGAGGAGAAATAATAATGATAGAGGAAATACAGTCTACCCTATCCATGTCGCCACATGTGCAAACATGCAGAGCTCCCAGAGATCTCGGATTAACCAGGACATTCACAAGCATTCTGGACACATGAGATGTCACGCAAAAGAGCCATTAATCACCAGTGTAGTTGTACGCGCGCACCTTGGAAGACAGGCAAAGGAAGAATCTGGTTCTGCAAGTGAAATGAGTGAAAGAGAAGCAGAGTTGCATTGGGGCCAAAAAATATTCAATTTTTGCTCATTCACCAGTTTGTTTAACCGCCTGCTAACAACATCACCTCCCGCTGGTAATAAATCTCCACTTTAGCTCCTCTTTCTCTCTACGTTTTCTTGTCTTTTAGATTATGGGTGTCTTTTCGGTGATTTCGTTTTGGCGAAGTTTATTGTTCAACAACGGAGTGGGAAGTTACTAAATTGGAGGAAAAAGTTTAAAATGATGTGACTGGAGATATTGGCACATAGTTCGAACAATTTCATTAAAATCAAGCAGTACTTTATTTTTTGACGTTTTTGCTACTGTTGAAAAAGGATAATGATAGTTAATAGGGCTCGAAAGGAGGAAGATAAATGTAAAACACGCCAGCTCTCTTGAAGGACAGTTGTTCTTGTTGGACACAAATAGACCATTATCGAGGGCAATAACTTCAAAATATCGTTGTTTTAGTGCCAGATCTTGGTCGTAATCGTGGCTGACGAAGGAAATAAATCACCTTTTTTCCAATAAATTCGAAATATGTTCCATGTAACATCGTACATGAATCTAGGTTTAAAGTTTCAACACTACTTATCTCACTCTACTCTTTTGGTGATGTTGGACAACTACATGCTTTCATTAACTTGACCTTTTTATCTGCCTTTTATCTATTGGTCTTGTCTATTGCCACTTTCTATGATTAAAACTGTACGCTTTTCCACAATGCTATGGCCAATTTCGGTACCGAAAGTTTATTTATACCAAATGGCAGGCGTTTTGATGGTTATCATTAGCCCTTTAGTTGACTTCAG
>UZAE01014066.1:0-16979 GCA_900617975.1 Rodentolepis nana | reverse complement strand
GGGGGGGGGGGGGGTTGAAGAGGAGAGTGTTTCAAATATGAAAAAGAGACAGACACAAAGGTAGAAAAAAGGTGAGGTGAGTACTGTGAAAGTAGTCAAATATGACAGAGTGGAGTCATGGTAGTTTGAAGTGAAAAGTCAACTGCCGATTAATAGACATTTTGCCGTATGAGAATACGTTGCCCAGGGTGCACAGTCTGGAATATTAAACCTTGTTATTTATAGACTTTTCTCCAACTTACTTACTATATTATTAGTGGCGCAAAATAAAAACAGCACATCCTTATCAACGACATAAACTCCCAAAATGTTATTCACCATGTATGATAATTTGCAACTCTTTCCAAATGTCCTTATACTTCGGAATTATGTTCCCCTTAAAGTATTCTCCATGAATCAATAAAGATGATAATAGCGTGGAACGTGATCAGGCGAATATGGAGGAGTGGTAAAAGCTCTCAATCCGATTCTTAAAACTCAAAGGAGACCATTCTCGCTCTTTGTAACAGGGTATTGTCATGCTGAAGAATTATTCCTTTTCTGTTAAATAAATTCCTGCTTTTACATTTTATTTCTGGTTTGATCTTCTCAAGCTTTGACAACAATAAACCTTGACTTAAACTATTTAGCTCTATTCAGAAAATTCTTTATAGATCATTCCACATACATGCCAACAAGTGCATTCATGAAGTTTCAGGAGGGTCAACATTTATTTATTTATTTCAAATGGCAGGCATTTTGATAGTTATCATTAGCCCTTTAGTTGACTTCGGGCTTCACAGAAGGGGGGAACATTAAAGTGGGAAAAATTCGACAAGGGAAAGAAGAGCGATTCACAGATGTAACAGAGAGGCAGACAGACACAAAGGTAGAGAAAAAGGTAAGGTGGGTACTGTGAAATGGGTGGAATATGACAACCAGGGGGGTCGTGGTAGTTTGAAGTCAGAAGTCAACTGCCAGTTAATAGACCTTTTTGCCGTATGAGTATACGTTGCCCATGGTGCACCACGTGGAGGTAAGTCTATCTCTTGGTTTAAGAAATGTGATGGGTGTTTGATTTAGATTTAACCATTATCTTCAACACCAAACGTTACAGTAATCGATTTCCTTCTCCATCCNTTTCGACTACTTTCACAGTACTCACCTCACGATTTTTCCACCTTACCTACGTCTTTGAAGCACTCTTCCGTTCCCGCCCCCTTCCCTAACTTTTTTTCACTTTGATGTTCCTCCTTCCACTCTGTGAAGCCTAAAGTCAACTAATGGGCTANGCTTTTACATTTTATTTCTGGTTTGATCTTCTCAAGCTTTGACAACAATAAACCTTGACTTAAACTATTTAGCTCTATTCAGAAAATTCTTTATAGATCATTCCACATACATGCCAACAAGTGCATTCATGAAGTTTCAGGAGGGTCAACATTTATTTATTTATTTCAAATGGCAGGCATTTTGATAGTTATCATTAGCCCTTTAGTTGACTTCGGGCTTCACAGAAGGGGGGAACATTAAAGTGGGAAAAATTCGACAAGGGAAAGAAGAGCGATTCACAGATGTAACAGAGAGGCAGACAGACACAAAGGTAGAGAAAAAGGTAAGGTGGGTACTGTGAAATGGGTGGAATATGACAACCAGGGGGGTCGTGGTAGTTTGAAGTCAGAAGTCAACTGCCAGTTAATAGACCTTTTTGCCGTATGAGTATACGTTGCCCATGGTGCACCACGTGGAGGTAAGTCTATCTCTTGGTTTAAGAAATGTGATGGGTGTTTGATTTAGATTTAACCATTATCTTCAACACCAAACGTTACAGTAATCGATTTCCTTCTCCATCCACTAACAACATGGGGGGGGGGACACTTCATCGCAGGCGCGCAAACTAGGCTTAAGGTACGGCCGTGCAACCTCGCACACGGATTGGTTGCGGAGAAGCACAGTCAATGATCAATAGAAAGTCTGCTTTTGTTTTTTGAATTCGGCCATTTTGTATGATTAGCTTTTCCTTTTGAGCACAATTTGCTATCTGTATCGAGTAAATAAATGTTTGAGTGATACGGCTCTTTCTTCTGGAAGACTCGGTAAATAGGAGAATCTATCATAGAGGTTTCTGAGACTTAAGTCAAGGCTTTGCTAAGGTAGCAATCTGCTACAGGGGTGTGATTTCATTGTTATGAAGACACCAGAGAAATCCCTGTGTTTTCTACTCATCTTTGCTTTGCTGGGAGAGTTGATGCAGGTGTACCCGAATTACCTTTTAGTCAATTTACCATTACACTTTAACTGTAATTGCACAGTTGAACATTTATATGCTAGGTAAACATGAATCTGATTAAATCATAGACCTTAAAACGCCATCATTAAAACTTGTTTGTAGTTCGGAATTTAGAATTTCGTTTAAATTCGTATTGCATTCATTTAAACTAGAATTGACATCGACGGAATGGAAGCACTTGGGCATAAATTTTAGCAAGGACTGATAAAAATGCAGCACGAAATCTCCATCATACGTGATCTCCGTCTTCGTTAGGATTTGACATCTTTATTCTTAATCAAATAATGAAATTTATGGCTAATGAATAATGCTGAACAGTTTATCTTCTAGGAAAGAAACTGGCGCAGTGTCTGGACTTAAGTGAAACTTAAATGTCTGTTTCTAAGTTTCCCGATTTCTTAATGTTAACCCTAAGAGTATTCATTAGCAAACTCCTTCCCATATTTCTCGTCGCAGAGGAGAACGTAACCATTGAGACCACTATGGTTAGGTATTCTATTCAACTTTAATGAATTCTAAGGTGCAATTGTTGAAGGTACGGGAATAATGACATATCCATAATATGCATCCTCTAATTTAACATTTTGCAATGCTTTGACTTCGCTGTTTGATTCTGCCTAGTCTCTTTCCTTCCTTCTTTCGCTTCGTCACGACACTTCATCCAGGGGATTCCAATAACCAGTCGTTAACTATGGAGGGGTGGAAGTACACATCTAACCACAATTTAAAGCTAAATTTTGTTCCATCCATGAATAATGTAGTATTATTAATTCCCTATTCAAAATTTCAATCACATACCACAATTCTCATTCATTGCTTTTATAAATGAATAAGTAAGTGGAAAGGTGCATAATCAATCACTGAAATTGAGGACCTTAGCTTTGTCTTATTGAATGAAGGCTTTATTTGGTCTGTTCATTTGCTTCACACTCGAAGCTCGGAACGACAGTTGAGTTAATTCCTTTTATAATTGACTTTTTAGTATAATGGTTAATGTATTATAATTAGTTTACCGTGGTTTGTAATAAAATCTCAACAAAGCACTAATTGCTTTCATTAAAATCATCTATGTAACTCATTCAATACATTTCAAGTTAAGGAAATCCTCCTTATTGCAAATAACTACGTTAGGGAACTAAATTCATTAAAAAACATTGAGTTAGGGTTATAAGCAAAGTGCAAAAGTAACTGGAGAAAGGTTAATTAAAATTCAAGCGGGTTTCATGTTCCTCATCGATTTGATGAGTTGTTTGCAGAAATTAAAAATAACTGAGACGGATTAATTCATGTGGTATCTTTGGAAGTACTGTTGGAAATTGTTAAGATATTCATTTGACAGTCACATTCAAGACGTGACTTGGGCAAATGGCCATTCATTTTGATTTATTCATTCATCATTGAATGTCTTAATTGAATAACTATGCTAAACAAGGATCAAGGTTTGAACCTGGAAAAATATTTTTCAGTTTAGTTTCGAGACCAGGTTGTGGGGACACGTCAGCCTTGTGGGACACGTCATCGCATGCCTGCACGCCAGGACTGGGAGATGGGACAGCCTGCACGCCAGGATTGGGAGGTGGGACACGTCATCGCATGCCTGCACGCCAGGATTGGGAGGTCTACAAACAGTGACCAATCATTAACCTCTGTTTGTTTAACCCAAACCTCCATCCTGATCATGATTAAGCTTCCTGCATGTACAACGCTTCATCCGCAATACTCGTACTGAATAAACGTGCTCTGTGTACTTGATCCGCAAGATACGTCCTGAATAAACGTGCTCCGTGCACACTTTTCTGATCATTACGTGACTGAATATACGTGTTCCGAATTATCGTCTGTTTCCTTTATAGCTGGGCTATAGCTTAGCTAGTTTCGGTCTGTTTCCTTTATAGCTGGGCTATAGCTTAGCTGGTTCGTGTTTCCTTTCATAGCTGGGCTATAGCTTAGCTGGTTCTGTTCTAGCTAGAGGTTGGAGAATCTGCCATAGAGATTTCTGATTCCTAGCTAGATGTTGGAGAATCTGCCATAGAAATTTCTGAGCCGGTAGCTAGATGTTGGAGAATCTGCCATAGAGATTTCTGAGATTTAAGCCAGGCTTTACTAGCGTAGAAATCCGCTACAAATTGGTGACCCTGACGCTACAAGGTATCGCAGAGCACTAGAAGCACAAAATTAACATTCTTTCAAATTTAGGGAAACAACTTCTATTTTCTATGATTTTTTTGACAAAAGTCATCTGGATTCCGCAAATGCTCCAGATGTCTGACATCGGCAAGGGGCCTCACGAAGATAAAATGGATTATGTTACTCCAAATAATGATAATTTTGGCAACTTGGCTTTGTTCCTGTGAAGCCTGAGGAATTTCTGCTATTCGGAACTCAGTGTCAGAAATTTGAACATGATTGGACAAAAAGTGAAATTCACCTTACGAGAATTTACTTAGAACTGTCTAAGAATGAACACAGTCCTGAATGACACCGATATGATCCAACACCGCGCCTTTAACCAAAATTTAAAACTTCGAAAACCTTCAAGAAACCCCTATTGCCCCTACTGGCTATTTAATACATTGATTCAAATTAACGGTTTCCATCTAGATTGCTTTCAAACCGAGAGTCCAATAGCGAGATTGTGGCTTTCTTTATAGTACTTAAGCGCAAGTAAAGGATTCGAATTCGAAAATTTTGGTGATCCTTTGAAGTAACTTCGATTGTTTCATTCAGTTGAGGATCACTTTCAATATTGTTGGGTAAGTCAAACTGGATTTTCAAATAATGAAAGTGTGCGCTCACTCAGCCCATGAATTTGTTATCTTTCATTAGATATTAACAGTAAACGCACAACGCCTAAACGGCCTACAGTTTGCGTACAAACTATAAATTGCCCTTGAAACCACTCTTCTTATTTTTTGTCAAGTGTGTACTTTTATACAAATTATTTCAAATATGTGACTGTTTGAATCCAAGTTTAAGAGCTAAATCAAAGATGCAAAGGCCAATCATAAATCTTGACAGAGTTCCCCCTTCAAGTTAACAAAACGTAAAAATTCTGCTTGAAATTGTCTACTTTGTATCCTCAATATGCCATTTAAGTAAGTTGTCTTACAGTGTCTCGATTTGTCTTGGGTTTTAATATTAACTGTTGTCTACAGTGACATTTGCTTTCACCTATCCACATTCAGAGAGTAGAGGACAATGATTACGTGTCCTTCTCTCCCAACCATGCGTTTACCATCACGTAATGAGAGAGCGATTTGATTTAGCAGAGCACGAAGTTATCACACGCACATATCGTTAGGCCCTCTAAGTACCATAGAAGTCGAAAATTGGCCGAATATAAGAGGCTTGTAGGCAAGTAAGTAATATGTTCGTTAGGAAAAAGTGCATTTGTTGGGCAAGTTTTCTTTGTGGTCGAAGAGAATTAGTGGAGATGACATTGGTCTAAGATGAAAAGGAACTGAGTCACCGACAAACGAAGCTCAAAGTCTCAAGATGGGCACTTCCCGAGATGATACCTGTGTGCATTATCACTGATGGGAGTTTGCTACCGCCCTCCTATTCTGACTGCTTGACAGTTAGTCTGTCAAAGAAATCATTGTTCCTGCTGTGCCTTGGGGATAACTGCGCTTCTCTAATGTTTAGCCTCTCCGGATCATAGTAAGCAACAGGCTAACGATTTCTAATGTGCACGTGCCTTAGGATCACATTTTTATTTAATGGGAAAATTGTTATATGGTTGTCAAAGAATGAGGAGGTTTTGTTATAGCGAATGAGCACACGTGCTTTTGTTTGTCTTTAAGGAGTTGTTAAAATTATAATGCGCTCAGTACATTGGCAGTCGTTATGAATTGTATTGAGGATATTCCAATAATGATAAGTCCAGATATTCTCGTCACTTCTCCCATCTCACCTTCTTTCCCATAACTTCGGGCCAGGAGAGGTCGCGGGAGATATCTCTGCTACCGCCTTTCCAGTCATCACGTAGGATATGGCAAATAAAGGGGGGGGGGGGCCGAGATACATGGATTTAATTTTTCTTCATCAAGGCAGTCGACTTCTCACTTCAAACTACCATCACCTCACTCTATGCCATATTCGACAATTTTCACAGTACTCACCTCACCTTTGTTCTACCTTTGTGTTTGTCTCTTCTATTCCCCCCCCCTCTCGACTTTTTTTCAATTTGATGTTCCTTCCCCTCTGTGAAGTCTGAAGTCAACTAAAGGGCTAATGATTACCATCAAGACGCCTGCCATTTGATATAAATAAATAAATTTTTCTTCATCAAAGCAAATTTCCTCGCTGATTTCTCCCATTTACTTTGCAAACTGCGATGCAACCGCTTAAAGTTTTCTAAAATACATTGAACTAAGAAAATGTCGAGGATAGATGCATTTTTCGCAACTTTTAGTATTTACTTTTTAAGAAAAAGTTAACAATTCCACGCAAGATTTATTTGAATTTGCACCTACTTTATTATTTGCTCTTTTTTTGCAGGATCATTTTACTATAATGTAGAGAAAAGAATATTTAGTTTATTAGCTTGAAGTATGAATATCGAATCAGCACCATTGAATGATGTGGTGGTGTATCCATTACGACACCTTACTTCATCTACCACACAAGGTCTAAACTATTTGTAGCGGATTACTAACTTAGTAAAGCCTAACTGACTCGGAAATTTCTATGGCAGATTCACCAACATCTATCTATACTCCCAGAACCAGCTAAGCTATAGACCAGCTATAAAGGAAACAGACGCGTGGCACGGGGCACGTTCAATCAGTGCGTATATTGCGAATAAAGTGTACACGCAGGAAGCTTAATCATGATCAGGATGGAGGATTAGGTTAAACAAACAGAGGTTAATGATTGGTCACTGTTTGTACGGTCGCACCTCCCAATCCTGGGGTTCAGACGTGCGATGACTTCATCCAGCACACAAGGCCTAAACTATTTAGGTTGGCTTCATTCCACAACCGATATGGGTATTATAGACCCTTCCTAGTAAAGTAAGCCAAAGGAGTATCATATGAGAGTGAACCAATCCAACTGCAAATCTCAAATTGCACTAGAAATTCAATACTCCCATCTGGATATGCCATTAATAATACAATATTATTTTCTATTACTGTTGCCATACTAGGTAAGCACATTAACCTTCCTCTTTTGAGGGAGAATGAGTCTGCTAATTGGATATGGCGGTCGGCATGCCTGCCAATCAGATAAAAAATCCCTGCCTTGGTTAAGATTGAAATAAGTATGTTAACATGCTTATTTCTCAGTGTTATAGTTTTGTTCGAAACGAGAGTTAATGAAGTTTCATTCAATTTTAAAATCTCCAAAATAAACTCTCAATCTAAACCATAAGAACCCTGCAAGCCTCTTTTAAATGACAGTAACTAAGATTTGCACAAGTTTTGCAGACGAAAACCACTGTAGAGATATTTACTATTTGAAATATGCCAATTTTTTTCCGATTGGTCCAAACCTTTGACTGCAAATACGTTGCTGTTTAAAGACAAAAGACGTGTACGGTTTTGTAATTTGAATAAATGGTTTGATTTTTACTAATTTATTAAGGTCTTTGACTATAAAAGCAAACTATCAAGAATATCGCCATAGTGCTATAGGCATTCGATAGTGTGGTAAATAACAGCACCGTAGTTGACCTTGTAAACGCATTCAAATTAGGAGCAAACTTTCTAGTGCAGTTAAACGATTTAGAGAAAAGGAATGAACGCATGACAAAGATAGGTCGACAATAGGGAGCCTGATGTAGGAAAAGAATTTAACAGGGCTACATTTTAATAAACAACCATTGATTGCTGTAACCATATAAACTCAATTACGTCTAAAATATCTCAAAACGGATGGAAGCTGCCTAAAAGAATACTGTAAATACATCGAACAATTAAGCAAATTGACTATTTAGTGTAACCCAATTTGCTGGAAAACAATGGCGCTTTCGGAGCTGGATATTAATGCCGTTGTTTAACTGTGAGCCATTAAAATAAACTTAAAGAATTTGAAAAAATGAGGTTGTACTAAACACCACCACAGAGAGCATATAATTATCTACGAACCTAAGAAAAATAATGGTATCGCTACTAGACGCGGCACATTACTTAAGCCACTGCCTATTTGAAACCACATTAAACGGACAAGTGCGGAAAGGAGCGATTTATTACACACAAGAAGTTAATGGGGAAGAGCTAATTTACAGTTCACCAGCAATGCGCCTACGTCGGAGTTTTCTAATCTGAATGTCAAGAATATCTTTACTAGTACCCCAGCCTGGTGCACCACCAGCAGGACAATTAGGAGCTGGATGCCACGAGGAGCGAAGATTGAAAGGATGATAGAGAACTGGAGGCTTGCCTTCTCGAAGACGAATCAACAAACGAGAGTAATGATAATTCTTCGCCGAGACAGTTGTCCGCAGGCCTTTGTGGATTCGCGGCACACTATCACCTCTCAGGACAAGAGCTTGCTCTAAAAGAAAAATAGCATTACTACTGATGGGGGTTATAAGACGTTGCACCGGCTGTAATGACATATACTTATAATAGACTTACCTCCACGTGGTGCAACCTGGGCAACGTATACTTATACGGCAAAAAAGTCTATTGATCGGCAGTTGACTTCTGACTTCAACTACTATGGCCCAACTATTTGTCATATTCGACCCCTTCCACCGTACTCATCTTACATATTTTATGCCTTTATGTCTGTCTGTCTCTTTTATCTCTGTGAATCATTATTCTGTCTCCCATCTCGACTTTTTGTCACTTTGATGTCCCTTCTCCTCTCTGTGAAGCACCGAAGTCAGCTCCAGGGCTAATGATAACTATCAAAACGCCTGACATTTGATATAAATAAATAATCCAGCTACTTGGAAGGAAGTGGTAATTGCTAACGGTGGACTCATGATGATTTTTGCTTATTTTAAGAATGATATAACCGACTGTTTAAATAAACATTCCAATCGATTGGGTCCAAAGAATTAGATTCTAAATACAGAATGGATAGCAAAACGACTAATACCTCTCTAAAAATCAAAACTATACTCCTGGTCAGATCACATGGGGCTGAATATGAAATTTGATAAACAGTAAATGTTTACGTTACAATCCTAAATTTATGCTAAACAGATATTGTAATGGACACTGACATTACAAATATTAGGAGTTCGGTTACGTAAAAGAAAAATTGATCAAATCAGGACCAAGCCATATGTTCCCTATAGTGATTAGAAGAAAATCGAAACACTTCACCAATGTTTTCGTAACTATGGACAACAGATATCCAAGACAACCACTTGATCCTATTACTTTAATCAATATTATCTGCTGACTGGTCAGAAGGGAGATAGACAAACTTGTTGAAGTCAGCTAAACGCTGAAGAGCAGTATCGGATTTTAATTATGAGAATCCACTTTAGGGACTAAAATCTTTAAATTTGTTCTCCTGATCACTAAAAATTACATGAGAGCAGATTACAGAAAATCACCAAATACTCTACAATCAATATGCTCCGTAAGGTAACAAAATGAGACACACCTTTCAAAGGTGTTTCAAAATGTTGGAGGACTGTATTGGACTAAATGAATCTAAAATCAACTTTTGAAGGGGCCAACGTTTACCTGAGTTAAAAAAAAACACATTAACCAAGAGACACTTCAAAAAACAGACATTTGAGGAAAAAAAGAGACTCATTACTCACGCTTCCAAATATCTAACTGGTAAATAAAAAAACTAACAAAAAATCGGCCTGTTGAACATAACAGCTCGCTCTTTAGCAATCTAAACTTAAATCTTAGGAAAAAATAATGGTCTTGATCAAACTATAGTTTCTATAAAAATAAATAAAACCCGTAGGAAGGTCAGTTGTGAATATCAATTATATTTAAAACAGTGCATTGACTTTACTGTTTTAGGTTACTCTTCTCTTAAGTTACTAACGCCGAACAAACAAATATTTAAGATCATAAGGCTTCAAACTTACCAACCCACAGATTTGTGCAAAATTCAACATCATGTTCGGTAATAGCCTTCTTAACTGCAGTCTCAAGTGCCTATAAAATTAAATATACAAAATTTCATAAGCAATAATTTCTAATGAATCGAAGCATTCTAGATTTTGAAATGAACCAATACTTGTTCGAGAATTCGGGCACCTTTTTCCGGTCGAAAGCCAAGTTGCTGGAAAGACTCATCAACAGAAAGTCCGCGAATCTAAAAGCTGAAATTTACGAAGTATAGGCCTACCATGAAGCCAAGCAACCAAAGCTTCTTTTGACTGTACAAAATATTATCTTTTGTGTAGGTAACTTCCGCCGGCCGAATCGTTGTTATATTTTCATCTTCTGTTACAGATTTCGATGTTTCACGAGGAGGGTAAACCACCTCGTTGTAGAGTTCCCAAATTTTAGTATATTTCCCGGTTAGACGAGATTTTACTGCTCGGTCACTGTCTGGAAATTTGTATGTAGAAATTTGACGTGGTACTTGAAAATTAGAAGTAGGGAGGATGACCGAGGAGTTAAGAATGGAGTTTGCATAAATGCAACGCAAATATCTACTGCCTTTTAGAACGGTAGAGAGACTCATTCTACAATGATCAACAAATGAGAGATATAGAAAATAGTATAGCAAGCAGAAGTTTCAATGAGTTTTAAATAATCATAAAGAACTGAAGGCTATTTATAAATTCAAGAACCATTAACCAATTATTGGTATGTTTATATAAGAATGAAATGAAGCACACAATATTTGCGTATTTGGGTCAAATCAGTCAAGGTTAGCTCTATATCATTCAAGGTCTCAAATATGTACCTCGATTGCGGAAAACTCGAAATATATTATTTTATAAATGATAATTGCCAAAATTTGCCAATAAAATTTTACTAGAACGATTTAACTTATTAAGAACTTTTATTTGGATTTGCTACAAGTTATCATTAAAAAATTGTACTCGATAAGTTAATTTTCAATTGAAATAACATTTTTGAAACAAAGTGATTGGTTTAAATATGTCTGCAAAACTATTATTTAAAATGTATCTCTTCATTATATTCAATGTTAGCATATGTCATTACATAAATTTTCATCGCTTTGAATAGCAAAATTGGGGCCTTATTTACAAACTACTGTTCTGGATTGTAAAGTTTTATTAAAATTGTCAATTTGATACCACTTACCGGCCATTTTTATCGAATAAATTTACGTATAATTTTGTCGGAACACACACTGGCAATCTGATTAAAGATATATTTTTTGCCCTATATGTTGTTCCTTAACCGATCGAATTTTCTACCGGAAAATATTGTAAATAATGAAACCATAATTAGAACCCCGAACAAGAATCGATCTTTTGGAATTGTAAAGTTTCGTCAATCATGCTTTTCTTGGTACCATTAAAACTACTGCATTTAGTATAATCCCCAATCCAAAAGCCTACTTTTTGTATTATACTTTGAATGAAGCAATTAGAAGGTGTATTAACTCTTTCAAAAACATTAAATTTTTCTTTCAACAACTATGGGAAAACTTTATATTTGACTCTAATCCAATGGATCTTTTTCATAGTATGCTACCTATTTTTTCTTTCACAGCTACCTTTGCATACATGAGTATCTGAATAATTCATTTTGTATAACACTTGACATGATATTCCTGCCTAATGTGTTAGAACAGAAATAAGGTCACTATTACATTGCGTGCTTTTAAAACGCTCTAATTCATATGCAAATTGATAGAATGTACTCTCGGAAAGTAGGTTAACTGACACTTTAAGAGTTTCTTCTGCGCTTCTGGCCTCACTGAATTCAAAAATTTAATTTCAAATTGCATCATACTTATAATTTACAATCTGAATTACTAGTGTTTTGTAAGATGAATGATGAGGAATGTGCGATTTCTAAACGCAGTATGAATATCATTATAACGTATGAAAGGCTCGTTTAAAATCCAAATAGCGTTTTTCAAATCTGTGAAATTAAAACTACTTACTCCGTTAGTACCCAACTACATAATTAATATATACGTGAGATGCTGACCTTAAAATCTCTGATAGCGCTAGAACTCATGATCAGATTGTGAGAAATCTTTCATTGCAATGGAATAGATAGTCAGAATGCAATGTCCTTTTTATGGAAGTCCTTGCCTTGGGTTGAAAATTTTTTGGTGGTGATAAGCTTCATTTTTTACACTTAAAAATAGTCAACTCAACTTTTATCAAATTTAACTTACAAAATACTGTGAGTAATTAATTCTTCTAAAAGATTATCACACGAATTATCAGACATCATCCCTCTTCAACCATGACCAATGTGACTAGTGAACTTTTGAACTTTTCTATTCATCGTAAGATATTAAACTGGATGGAACCTATCAAAAATGGAAAATTAGGCAATAACCCTACCGGCTTATTGCATAAAAGGAATAAAAATTTTTAAAAATCAAAGTTAGGCTTAATCGTGTCAAATATATCCAACTAAGGCATATATTATGATTTACAATACTCAGTAATTCTAGAATGAAAAGTAAATCATAAATATTATTCCTTGTCCGCAAATTTGTTTGCGGTAATTTGAAAGAAATAGGTAAGGATGTTTGTTACTGCCACTTTGGCAAAATTGTCATAAGTTATCATCGAAGGCTATTAGTGAGTCTTCCGCATTTGTAAATTGTAAAGTTTTTTAATCACCGGAGGACAGCAACATCTTTGACAGGATGCCAAGACTAAATTAATAAAATAATGTAATATTTTATTTAAAGGCAGGAATACATATCATCATAAGACCCCATTAAACGTTCAATATCAATTTCAGTGTCTTATCTCTTACCTTAGCCACACAGTGTAATGCCGTCTTCTCCGCCTATCTGTAATTGGGTCTCCCAAATCATATCTTTATGGACTCATTAAATTGATAGTCTTGTAACCAGTAGAACAAAAGCCCAACCCGAATAGTGAAGTCAAGTTCAATTAGAAAAGGTAATATGGTTCTGGCGTAATAAGTACAGGATTTAAAGATGAAGTAAAGGTCTACATTTTTTATTTATGAATTTTGTGATGAATCGACAAAGCAATTTAGCAAAAAAACCAATTGCGATGTAGACTCTGCAAAGCGTATTTATAATTTTAGATATAAAATATAAAACGAGTACCATAGCACCAGCGATTGATTTGGAAGTCCTACGTAACAATAAATTACTCGGTAGCTCATAAATACACTTCAATGCCACAAAATAGCCTGCCATATTAAAGATGCTTTCCACAGAGGTTATTTGATTTACCAAGGGATTTTAATAAGTATTGCATCGGTAACACTAGTATTTCTCTTGCATTCTGGACATAAAATTTGCAATATACAGGCAAATATCGCCCAAAACGGCAAAGTAACACTTGCACAGAGCGAAGAAGCCTCCTAAATAAACCGCCAAGAATAAAATGCTGTTAGTAAGTGATCTCTGCCTTTTTTGTTTCTCTAAAGACAAGTTTGTCATAGGTTTTAAAGAAACTCAAATTATAATCAACTAAAATGGCACACTACTGTAGTTAGTTTACATGAGTAATAAAAAGTTTCATAGCCCCAGGGCATCCGTGCATTAAAAAGGAGTAATTGAGATTGACACTGTATCAATCTTATTTCATTTCTCAAATCCGACGACTTAAATATATCATTCTAAATTACTACACTGTTTACAAACGAATCTAGGGTTTCGTCGCTAAATAAAAAATGGATTATTTATACGAAATGTAATGTATTTTCACTGTAAAAAAGTAGAAAAACGATATGGCCACGATTGTCGTTAATCTATCTACAATTTACAACTCAGTCTGACTCCAAGAGATGAGGATGTTCATTCCAAAAATCGTCTTTAATGATATCACAATTCACTTCTTCTACGGACAGTTTGTTGGCCTAAATAAGGGAAATGAAAATTAATTAATAGGCAACCAATGGCAGACGGAAGATACATAAGGAATTGATTTTATTTCGACTAAAAAAAGATCTTACGTCATAAAAAATACGATCACATTAAATTGTATGATAAATTCTCTCTCACTGACAAAAATATGATACTTTGGCGTAAAATTAGCATTTTCGTGCATTAAGTAGCCGTATTCAACCTAATTAAATCATTACTTTAGTTACTGCTTACCAAAAGATAACAAAGGGTCACCACGACACGATTTCTGAATAATCAAGAAGTATAGACTTGATGTTAAAGAGTACTCATTTAACGAATTGACTGAAAGAGTAAAATGTTTACAGCTAATGAATAAGAAAATGAAAAAGCCACTTTTTTATCAAACTGCACAAGGTGAGCGTCGATTAAAAAGTCCCCTAAAACGTTTTGGAATTCAATTATCAATGTTTAGCACCACAATAAATTTTCTTTGTATGCGTGACCCCAAAAGACAAATAATTCAATTCATCGGATGTTCGGGAAGTAAAACTATATCGTTTTGTTGATAACAATTAATTCGGATGGATTATATTAATAACCATTACAAGAGTACAAGAAAACCCTATACTTGCTAACAGTTTTGTAAAATTGAATGGAAATGATGTGGGTACTTTATCGTTAACTTAAACAAGGAGACCAACCTTTTTCCGGAAAATTAATGTCCCCTTTCGAAAAAGTTGCGGTTCATTGTTATAGTTGATTTGGAATTCCGAGAAGAGTATTTCATTCTTATCCGAAGATAGTGTACCCTTAAATATTTAAAACGAGAAAGTAGGATTAGAAGAGGAAGAAATAAAAGTAAATTTAAAACTACTTAACAGTAATAACTCAGCTGGCAATCATTTATATTGTGAACCATCTCAAAATAATAAAAATGAACCATTAAAAGGCTAACGAAACTTCTTATTATTACAATTATAATTATATCTATTTATTTTATTATTATTGAGAGCGAAAAAACGAATACGTAGCAAACAGATAATGAAAATAAGGCAGACATTGAAGATTATGGCTGTTCGGATAAAGAGATAGTTTTCACTAAGTGTGTAATGAGAGGGAAATTCGAAGAGCTCTTTAAAACGATAAGTACATTTAGAAAAATTAGATTTACATTTACACTCATAATGCCTGTGAGCTTACAGGAAGTACTCTGCACTATCAGCACAAGGACACATAATTACCGTAGTTAGTAAAAACTAGGTCAAACACAGGCACCGCACGTAGTGCTCATATGCTGACCTACGGGTCCGATAGCCTAAATTGAGACCTCTTGACTAATAAACTATGTTAAGCCACAAAGCTTCCTGTTTGGCTTTTCTCACTAACCCTAAATCCCCCCCCCCCCTTCGAATACACCCTAACTCCGCACGATCATTAAATCAGCATTACCGATGAGTGTGCGGGACACGTCATCGCATACCTGCACGCCAGGATTGGGAGATGCCAGGATTGGGAGGTGCGGCCGTACAACTTTGTGTGCAGTTCGCCAGGATTGGGAGGTGCGCCGTATAACTCTGTGTGCAGCGATCGTACAAACAGTGACCAATCATTAACCTCTGTTTAACCTAATCCGCCATCTTGATCATGATTAAGCTCCCTGCGTGAACACTTTATCTGCAATATACCTACTGAGTAAATGCGTTCCGTGCTGTACGTCTGTTTCCTTCATAGCTGGGCTATAGCTTAGCTGGTTTCGGTCTGTTTCCTTTATAGCTGGGCTATAGCTTAGCTGGTTCGATAGCTTAGCTTGTTCTGGGAGTCTAGCTAGATGTTGGAGAATTCTCCGTGCTGTACGTCTGTTTCCTTCATAGCTGGGCTATAGCTTAGCTGGTTCTGGGAGTCTAGCTAGATGTAGAAGAATCTTCCACAGAGATTTCTGAGTCAATCAGGCTTTGCTAGAGTAGCAATCCGCTACAAGTGTTATATTACTTTTGCTCTTTGAAATTTACTTTGAGCACATTGAAGAAAAGGAAGAATACGGCCGGCCCTCTGACCACGCAAATAAAAGCAATCAAATTTTGAGGGGAAACGTAGAGATTATTAATTTTAACAATCTATGAAGTCGAATCGGCGACATTATGCGTCACTTTCCTATTACAGCCAAATTCGGAAAGTATATTCTCGCTGGTGTCATTTTCTAAAAAAAGGATTTAACAGTGGGCCAAAGGACTCTCAGATAAAATGCTACCAACTCAACTAACACAGAAAGCCTGCATTTTTCTTCTAGACCTTACTAAGCATTAGAAGTTCTGCTGTTAAAGGTGGAAAGAAGAGCAGACAACTCACACATAAGCGTTTCTCAGCGTC
Source organism: Rodentolepis nana (assembly GCA_900617975.1). NCBI lineage: Eukaryota > Metazoa > Platyhelminthes > Cestoda > Cyclophyllidea > Hymenolepididae > Rodentolepis > Rodentolepis nana. Next base: position 421 of record UZAE01014066.1, on the reverse strand, counting down.
AGCTGGAGTGAGTCCGCCGCGTTGAACGAGATTCCAGAAACACGTATTGTAGAGATTATTTATATGACCTGTAGAATAAGCAGAGAAGAAGAAAAGGGTCGGTGAGAACTCCCATAGTACAATGTAAAGCACTTTATTTGATGGCTAGACTACGAAAAGGATAAGGCTCAAAATACTTTTCTGGCATTTGGCTCTTTGGCATACCCTTATATTTGAGAATATGGGGTGTGTGATAGACTTACCTCCACGTGGTGCACCCTGGGCAACGTATACTCATGCGGCAAAAAAAGTTTATTAACCGGCAGTTGACTTCTGACTTCAAACTACCATCACCCCACTGTATGTCGTATTCGATTACTTCCACAGAACTCAGCTCACATTTGTTCTACCTTTGTGTTTGTCTCTTTTGCATCTTTGTAAC
>UZAE01014064.1:0-16987 GCA_900617975.1 Rodentolepis nana | reverse complement strand
GCAAAAGAGATAGACAGGCACAAAGGTAGAGAAAAGGGTAGGGTGAGTACTGTGAAAGTGGTAGAATATGACATACATTGGGATGATGATAGTTTGAAGTCAGAAATCAACTGCTAGTCTATCGCACACCACAATTATTATGATATTTATTATTCATTTCAAATCACAGGCGTTTCGATAGCTATCATTAGCCAATTAGCTTACTTCGGGCTTCACAGAGGTAAGGTTCATCAAATTAGAAGAATGTCGAGGGGTGGGAAACAGAAGAGCGATTCACAGATGTAAAAGAGGCAGACAGACACGAAGGTAGAGAAAAAGGTAAGATGAGTACTGTGAAATGGGTCGAATATGACAAGCAGTCATATAATATAAGACATTTGACCGTCAGATTTTCGTCATCCAAAATTAAAATATTCAATTTTTTCAAATCATTTAGGACAAAAAATAAAAATAATACATGATTAGTACATAAAGTTAGGAAATCTTACTGATATTTAACTTCAAAAAATATTTGTTAAAATCCTTAAAATCATAAATGGTGCAAAGTGAAAGCTGATTGCCGGCAATTCCAAAGGCATTTTTTCCAGATGTTTGGTTCTGACGATTTTCCGGGTATGTATTGGTAGAATCATTACATATTCATTCATATATGTTTTTATTCTATAAACGCGATTCTAATAATGTTTATATCATTGTTTGTCCCTAACTTTAATATATTATTTCTTTAGACGATAGCTCTGAGTGGGTTGAATTATCTGCTCATTTTATGGGCACTGGGTGTGATTCACCACGTAGTCAAAATCCAGGAGTAGTGATGCATTCCACAGATCTTTCAATGCTTTGTTCCGCTCTTGAAGAACACTTGAAATCTGCTACTCCTGGAGTTCTTCCTGAAATTGTCAGAAGTCCTGATTTCACTCAAGAATTATGTGCCGGTCAGTTTGGCGAGTGGCCAAGTCGTCCAAATATGTCAGGGTACGTTACTATTTTGTTTCTATTTTAATTTAAGCCTCATAGCATCGGTTTGTTCATTATTCTCCTCCCTTTCCTAGACCATGTTCATTATTGCAATCAACTGGAGCAAATTCTTTTGGACCTGCATCATCTGCTGATGCAACTCCCCCTAATTCTCTTGAAGGATCTTATATTGGTGTAGTTCAATGTTCGCTAAATGATACCGCAACCAACAGGCCATGGCGTCTGCGACACTCGTCGTTTTTCCAATGGCATTTCGTCGGCTGGCTTCTTCGGAACTTTCCCTCTCTCTTTCGTCATTTTGCCTCCTTTCTTTTGGGTGCCACTGCGTAAGATTCGTTTCACCATTTATCATCATTTATGACTCTTATGATGGTTGTTAACTGTTTCTCTATTGCTTTTCGCTTGGATTGTTTACATTGTTGTTTGTTTCAGAAAACCAGCTGCGAAATTTTCGAATTATTTATAGTGCCTATTGAGGTGTTATTCACGATTTTATGCTATCTTATTTGAATTAAGTTGATTTTTGAAACAACCGCAGTGTAAATTAAGGCATTCTTTCGTTTTTTATAGTTGGTTTTTGTGATAATTTATGCTTTGTTGGTTTTCCCTTCCTTTTTCCTTTCGTTTATCCTTGAACCGGTTTATTAACTCTTTCATTAACCTGATAAACTAATTTTTCTGGGTACCATGAGATAAACCAATATGGTAAGGCTTAAACCATTTCAACTTGGAAAATTGTCATTTTTAGTAGATAGATTGACCTGGTCGTTTAGTCACAATAGGGCCTCTTAATGTAAAATAATAAAAAACTAGTTTTTATTTAAAAATAGTTTGAAATTAGCTGTACTCTCATCAAAGCGGGCATTCTCTCTATTTCCCTAAATGGCGTTCACTCCAATTAAAAGTAAGTACCTTTAAAATCTGCTTTACAATTAAACCTTTTCACCTTATTATCAATTCCGTAGGATTAGTTGGAGCTTTAGAACCAATTCTAAGCCTCATTGAAAAAAGCTTTTTCCATCTAATATATATCAGTCATTTGGAAAGCGTCTTGGTTACTGTTGAAATATTTACTTTCAGCTATTCCTCTGTCGATTAGTTTTAATCAGTAGATCCACAAGTCCCTGGAAGGTGTAGAAGTTTTGAAGAGTGGCTAACTTGGGAAATAGGTTTTTATTTTTTTATTTCCATAAGAGTTTCATGCAAGTTTTTATGGACGATGATCGACCATTCAACAAATCTTTATCAGTATTAGTTCCCTCATTATTTGGTCGCGCGGTCTCGAGCGGTTGATTTTTTGGAATTTCTTTTAAACGATTGACAATTTTGGGATGTTTTGCTTTTTTATTTAGCACTTTGGGGAAAATTAGTTTCCGTTGTGTAGTTCCTACATGAGCCTACGCCAGTGCCACTTTGTCATTGTTAATGGGTCTTATTTCATGGTAAAAGGTATATTCTGATATTTCTTTTTTGTCAAGCGTTATTGACATTTTCTCTCAGGTATTCTGGCGTTAATTATTGTTCTTAATCAAGCTATCTTAGTGCTAAATTGAGATATTTAGTAACTTTTTGATATAAATCTCCTTGGTAGATCAGTGGACATTTAAAAAGTTTCTGAAGAGCTGTTTCCGCATATATATTCAGTTGATTTGCTACGCGCTTAATGTTTTTTATCTTTAAGTACATTGAACCTGAAACTGTGAGTTCTCAAAATATCTTTTTATAGTTTTCATATATGTAGAGTATGTGAGTGAATTTGGATAGATGTGGGCCACAAGAACCTTTGTAAATTCCGCTACTCTTCCAATGGTATAGCGGTCAAAGTGCAGATCTGTTAAGTGGATAGCTTTGTCAATCAGGTGGGAAGCTTTCATTTCCCCATCACTGTATTAATCAATATTAGTGCAGTGACTGGCTTTGAACTCCAGGCTTCTCTTTTTGTTGGCCTATGCGCTTCTTCAGTTCCACTTTTTATTTTTGTTCCATTAATTATGGGGTGTCAGTCGCACTTTTTGTGACCCTGGAGGTGAAAAGATTGTTGCTGCCTGGCTGTATGTCTTTCCGAAACCGTGGTACTCCATTACTGATGGCAGAGTTCCAAATGCCATCCCTATTTGCTTTCCACCCACACAGTATTTCAAATAAAGTCATCAAATTTTCATTCTGGGCAAGAGTAGATATGATGAGATCTATTTGATTGAGAAAGTTATTTTGATTATTCGCAGCGTTTGTGCTTGACTTCATTGGTTTTGCAAATGTGCCAATTGCTTTCTTGTTTACGTACCTCCGAAGTCTTAATAGTTGGAAATCCTTATTCTCTCCTACTTTGGAGTTCACTTAATGTTCCTTCACTTGTCAACAGTGTAGAACTCAAACTTATCCCACGAATCGTATTAAATACACCAAAGAATTAGTAGTTGCAGAAATAGTTTGAATTTTGGTATAGCAGGCAACAGTTGTACTGCCATTCACGCACCTCAAGCAGTTCTATATGCGAGGAATGGAATGAACCCATCTTGACCAATAAGGTGAATGTGCTCTTAAACTGGCCAACTTAGGAGAGTAACTAGTTACAATGGGTGTGCAAAAATTATCATGGCCCGATGATATAGTGGAATTTCGTGTGTAGTGAGTGAGTCATCATTATTGTAGGTTCAAGTTTTGCGGCTACCTTAAAATGATCAAGCTTAGGATAAAGTCAGATTAAGTCCATAATGAATCGATGTCTTCATTCACTGCACATGAGATCGTCCTTCTTGCGCTTAGAAGGTGGAAAAATTGTTGTTATTGCATTGATTTGATCAGAACGAAAGATTAATTAATGTTCATATCAAGATATGAACTGGACAGGAAGAAGCGGTCTTAAATGTCAAATTTAATGAGTGAACGACCGACTTTTGTTTGTAGTCTGCACATTGACTTGAGGTATTTGATGGTTAGCTGTTGTAAATTCTCACTTGATGCCTGTGAATGAAAAAAGGCCTGCATTCACTTGTATTTTCACCATCTCGCATTTCACAAAACATTCCTAATTGGATTGGCAGTTTTCTCCCATTTTTATCATCTGGTAGCACTCAACCCCATAAATGTTACTTGATAAACGCTAACATCTCGGGTTGGTATTGGTATTTAACCCCTAACATTTCTCATTCTCTTTTCCTTTTTTGTTTTAGAATGTTTGTCCTCCTAAAGAAACGAGGTAAACTTCAGCCTCTGGGTCGCTTGCCGTTGGAATAATGGATCAGCTTCCTTCAGATATTTGCGATTTCTCATTCACTTTCCCACCACACTCGATATTTTCTTTTGCTGCCCGCTGTGCGAACCCAGCTCTTCGTTTTCTACTTCAGAGCACCCACGCACGCACCAACGCGCGCGCACAACACACATGCAGAAACAGAGCTCTCTTTAATATACATATATGTGTACTATTTGATTGAACCTGGGTAGTCATCGCTAAACATTCTTATTTAATTTCATTTATACATACATATATATTTATATGTAATAAGCAGTGTACTTTTGTGTTTGACTCTGTGTAATCTAATCTCATTCCCTTTTCATCACTCGCGTTCAATATTTCTCCCGACGCTCTGTTTTTCATGTTTTTTTTATTTCTTTATCACACACTCCATTTTACAGATGTGTAATATCAAGGTTCGAGATAAAGGTTGCAAATCTTATGTGACTACACGCTTACTTACATGTCCCTCTCCCTATCTCCTTCAATTATCAATACATATACACTCCTTACCTTTAATCTCATCTAATTTGGGTTTGACTCTTAATCCAATTTATACCGAATCTTATCGTCCGATATTACGGGTTCGGTTCTTTTAGCAGACACCTAAGTGGGTGGAATAGGTAACCGCGCTGGTTAAGACTGGCTAGCAAAGTGGGTGACCCAATTAGAGTTTTTCAACGAACGGGCTCTCTGGTGCTGGCCTCTAACCAAAGTGTAAATTAGCGTTTTCCCATCAGGCGTGGGGATCATTATTGCTCGTATCGATGTTTGCAAATATATTGATTCACTTCCCCGTTAATTAATTGGATGATCGATCAACGAGATTCATAGTCATTCCAAGAGTTGCTGTGTCTGCAATACATTACCAATTATTAAAGCTCTTATTCCAAAAAGTTGATTGGCTATTTACCAACCTGTTGTAGGTACATATAATGAAACTGGTTCCAATTGAACAGCCCAGTGAAGCGAATCATCGATCTTTCTTGGGCAAGCTAGCTGTTTAATTTGGTCTTAAATAGTGCTAGTTTGAAGTTCTGATTGTGGTTACATTTATTGTGTGAGGGGATTTGAAATTATTGTGAGAGAGATATTATTTCGCAAGTGCCAACGTTATAGTTAATCTCCTTTCGTTCATATGGTATCTCTGAGTTTATAAACTATTTTCCATGTTTTTTACGACCACATGGCTTGAAAAATTACTGACTTATTTAATATCAGAGAAAGCTTGCACTTGAAATGGCAAGATTGGGAGACTGGTTGGCCGCACCAATCTCATCGTCACTACTCCGTGGCAACTTGGAAGACTTGTGAGGTTATAACAAGTTTTGTGGGTTTTAACTATCAATGCAATTATCAAAAATTTCTCCGAAGCGGTGAAAGCCCTTTTGGTTAAATCTAAAGGTTATGAACATGGTAATGCTACTGTTACACCCATGCAATCTGTGCCTTCCTCGTCTTTTGAAGTTCCAAACCCTGCAGTTGCTGATGTCACTGAAATGCTAATGAGTTCACCTACGATTCTCAACCAGGCAAATTCATTAAATCTGAGTAAAATAAATACAAATATGTGTTCATAGAGAATCTTGCCAAGTGGAATGAAAAGCAAGAGTTCGTTTGCCTCAGGAAGGTGGCGAGTCCTGCCTAATGCAAGTCACTCAAAATTCTTTCAGGCTAATGAATTCGATGAACTCAATTGCTGTGAAACCGTACAGATTATGGAGAAGAGGTTCTGCCTAAACTTCTCTCTTCAACTGCCTCCAACTTGCGATCTAGCATGATGATCTATATGACTTCGCATGGGGCGTTATAAACTTTGCATTTTTAACCCTTTACATCTATGATATGAAGAGCTAAAGACATTTTAAACATAGCGAAGTTTTAATATTACATTAAAATTACACTAAGGCATGGAAACAGAAGTTTTCTCATCAGAATAATCATTCCAAACCGATTTAAGTTTTCGATTCCGGTCAATCACAAAGGCATAAAAATAGCCAATCAGTTTAGTTTTCTTTCTTACCTGCAGTCGCACATTCCAGCATTTCACTAGAAATGAAACCAAAAATTAATGAGAAATCATATCACTATTTAACTGCTATTGACGCTGAATTATAGGCGGAGGCTTTATCAGCTTAACTTAAATTGAATATTCCTAGTGTAGGAAAACTATTTGACGTCACTGAATTTGCGTATGATAAAATTTTTATAATTCCTTTTTCTTACTTCAATATCAAAGGTTTATCCTGAGCAGTCATTCTCTTGATTATTTCCCGGTGAACTTGCACTCTGCATTTTATCATTTAAAAAAGCAAAGTCTATTATTAAAGGCTTATTTTCGAAGGTAGCAAGGAATGTGAAATTAATTTTGTTATTTCACAACAATATTATGACTTTTTTTGCTGACTCCTATAAAACCAATTTTATAATTAGGACCGTCTTAAAGGAGTTCGAGTGTTTATAGATATTTCCTACTCGGGGTGATTTGGATTTTCCAAAAATAATAGCTAGTATACCAATGATTTTTTTCGAATTTTAAGCTCTAAGGTTAGAAAGTCAAGTTAGTACAACTTATCCATTCCCTTCTATTAAAACAGCAATTACCCACACCCAGAGAAGTGAAAAAGGGAGGATTCTTAACTCAAACGAGGAGTTTCTTATTAAGTAAACAATTTACTTTAGTTGGGTTGAATATACAATAAATGGTTGGACGCCTGGTTGGCTGATAATTGTTGTGACGGCTTCTTCCCAGTTGATTCTCCATAATGAGGTAGGGGAGTTGAAGTCCAATAATCAATAATTCAGTAAATGAGAGATGGAGATTGGGAGTTCCACTCAAGTTCAGAGGCAACCTTCGATTTAGCATCCTAACACCACTCTTTAGCTTGGCTTTCAAACATCAATTGAAGTAGTATAGAGACTGTTCTGTAATTGCTATCGAAGGATCGGTCTAGAAGTATCCACTAATTGTTCAATTTTACTGTGCTTTGCAGTATGCATGCTTTCTGTCTTTAGGCTTCTTTAGAATTCTTAAACAATTGCAAATGCTCTGACAAAGGCTATTTCTCCTAGCGTTTTTTGATATCTTTAAAACACTAACTGACGCCACATTGAATATACCCCTTCCCCCCNNNCCCCCCCCCCCCCCCCCCCCCCCCCCCCCACCAACAAATGAAATTTTTATTACCAATTTCAGTCCTTGGTCACGTGACATAACCCCTGTGATTCACCTTCCCTTAACTGATGTGGCAAATTTTAGCACTTATTTTGACGATGTGCAACCATTTTCCACCTAACTCTTCACTACCACATCAATGCTGTTTGTTTGCTGTAATGCTTTAACGTAAAAATTCCTTCCTTTAATGGAATAGTTAGGTCATCTCTAAAATTGTAGTCGTAGTAATCATTTAAAATTTACCCTGAGAATTAGTAATCACGTGCTATCTGCACTGTTACATTTGATGGTGGTCTGTCTATAAAGATGGTTACTGTAGTGAAAAGACCGAGAATACTAGAATACTACATTTCACACAATTCTACTTCCTTTGTTAAATTTCCTTATTTCGAATATATATGCAGTTGTTTCATCTCATTCTGATCATTGCGCTAATGATACGATGGAACGAGAAATCCGATAGCTTTGCTTTATACCTCATTTTCTTCCTGATCAAACGACTCCTTATTAATTTTAAATATTAATTTAGTCTATTTTATGACAGATCTAGGGCGGGTATACAATTATTAATAGCATTTACTAGGGGGAAAGGATAGTGAAATTTAATGATTTCTGTCCTAAAACTTGATGGCTTCATAACTGTCTAACTACTTATTGATTTGAAACAACATATGGTGACCGATAATGATTGAAGGTAGAACAACAAGGCAAAACCAATCTATGCATATACTTTGTTCTTGAAATCTTAGTCCGACTCTGTAAATCCTAATCCTAACAAGTGCGGAGCATATTCGCCAGGTTGAGTTTGAAATCGATTCAATGATATCTAATTGGTGATTGGTCCATGTATTTCATAATATGTGCAAAATTCACACTTTTGAAAGAAAAAATAACGTGACCAAACTCCTTTTGCCTATCACCTTCCTCATCAATTAGTCAAGTTCGTCTTTCTTCAGGCGATTCGTATACGAACGGTTAGCCAACACCAACATGGTCATTGATATTTCGGTAACTTATTGAAGTACAAAATTTCTCAGTAATGATTTATTTGGTGAGGTTTCAATTTAATTATATCCACTAAAATTACCTATCTTTTAGGCTTTATTGTTAAACCACAATGTTTCTTTGATTCAATAACTTCCCATGTTCCTACTTGCTTATTCAATACTTGAAAACATGTTATGTCTATGGTAAAAGAGTATGAAATGGGTTGTCAAATATATAGGCCAAGGTTAACTTTCACGCGACCTTGATTGCGCACTTCGTGATTTCTTTGCACACGAGCAATGCCGTGATCCCTCCACATAAATCCTAGTAGCTTCGATGGTGATCCCTCCCCCACTTAGGGCACTCACTTTTGTATTATGAAGCGGCCAAGTATTAAAAATATGTCGACAGTCCAAGCTGTGCTGTTTCAGTTCATGCAAAACTCCCCCCCCCCTCCAATGTTCCGCTTAGTCCCATCATGGGAATGATAAATTATCCCAATAAAATCCCGGTTCTCGAACAAAAATGTTTAAATTAGTTTAAAATCGCTAATTCCATTATCCTGCTAGTGGATGCAGTCTTAATTAATAATGCAATTTCAGATGATTTAGAATATTTATTTATTTATATCAAATGGCAGGCGTTTTGATGAATTTATTTATTTATATCAAATGGCAGGCGTTTTGATAGTAGGCATTAGCCCTTTTGTGGACTTCGGGTTTCACAGAGGGGGGAGGGGAACATCATAGTCACAAAAAGTGGAGAGAGCAACAGAACAGTGATTTACAGATGTAAGAGAGACAGACACAAAGCCAGAGAGTAGGGTAAGGTGAGTATTGTGAAAGTGGTGGAATATGACATACAGTGGGGTCATGGTAGTTTGAAGTGAGAAGTCAACTTCCGGTTTATAGACTATTTTTGTCGTATGAGTATACGTTGTCCAGGATGCACCGCATGAGTCGGAATATTGATTATTGGAAAAGAACGCATGGTTATAGTTTCACAATGTACTTAATTTAAAAATGTATTAGTTATCAGTGTGTTAGCTTAAATGTACATGCATTTTGATTGATATAAACTCAAGAAAACGAGAAGTAGATAGGGAAGTACCATTCTAATCAAATTGTACTTTTTGGTAAGCAGAATGAGGCGTTTTGCCGATGTGGACTGACCTTATTGTGACNACAAGGTCATTATTTCCTTCAATCACTCCAATCCAGACACCAGTGATAAGCCAATAAAATTTAAATCACCTGTGACTCAACGAAATCTACACCTTCAAGCACAAAGTAATGGTAAAATCTAATGGACGGTTTGCGAATTTCCTCCACAAAATATCTAACTATCATGACCCCACTGTATATAATATTCAACCACTTTCACCATACTCATCTTACCTTTTCTCTGCCTTTGTGTCTGTCTGTCTCTTTGGCAACTGTGAATCACTTTGATGTTCCTCCACCTCCCCTCTGTGGAGCCAGAAGTCAGCTAAAGGGCTAGATGTAAGTGACATAAAGGGTGTCATTTAAAATGAATAAATATTGGAAGAAGAAGAAGATTTATTTATTTATCTCAAAAGGCAGGCGTTTGGAAAAATAATATTTATTTATTTCAAATGGCAGGCGCTTTGATAGTCTAACATTTAGCCCTTTAGCTGACTTCGGGCTTCACAGAGGAGAGGAGGAACATCAGAGTGACAAAAAGTCGAGAGGAGGGACAGAATCTTGATTAACAGATGTGAAAGAGTCAGGCAGACACAAAGGTAGAGAAAAAGTATGATAAGTACTGTGGAAGGGGTCGAATATGACATACAGTGGGGAGAGTACTGTGGATGGGGTCGAATATGACATACAGTGGGGGCGAGTGCTGTTGAAGGGGTTGAATATGACAAGCAGTCGGGCTGATTGGTAGTTTGAAGTGAGAAGTCAACTGCCGGTTGATAGACGTAGTTTGAAGTCAGAAGTCAACTGCCGGTTGATAGACTTGATGGTAATTGAAGTCAGAAGTCAACTGCCGATTAATAGACTTGGGGTCATGATAGTTTGAACTCAGAAGTCAACTGCCAGTTAATAGACTTACTCATGGTAGTTTGAAGTCAACTGCCAGGTAATAGACTTTAGTTTGAAGTGAGAAGTCAACTGCCGATTGATAGACTTTTATTTGAAGTCAGAAGTCAACTGCCAGTTAATAGACCTTTTCAGTCAGAAGTCAACTGCCGGTTTATAGACTTTTTTGCCGTTTGAGTAGTCAGAAGTCAACTGCCGGTTAATAGACTTTTTTGTGAAGTGAGAAGTCAACTGCCAGTTAATAGACCTTTTTGCGTTGAAGTCAGAAGTCAACTGCCGGTTAATAGAATTTTTTTGCCGATAGTTTGAAGTCAACTGCCGGTTTATAGACTTCGAATATGACATAGAGAAGTCAACTGCCAGTTAATAGATCTGGTCATGGTAGTTTGAAGTCAGAAGTCAACTGCCGGTTTTGGGGTGATGGCAATTTGAAGTCAGAAGTCAACTGCCAGTTTAGTGAGGTCATGGTGGTTTGAAGTCAGAAGTCAACTGCCAGTTAAAGTGATGGTAGTTTGAAGTCAGAAGTCAACTGCCGGTTTACGGACTTTTTGCCGTATGAGTATACGTTGCCCAGGGTGCACCGATTTTTTGCCGTATGAGTATACGTTGCCCAGGGTGCACCATTCGGAGGTAAGTCTATCGCGCACCCCGAAGAAGAAGAAGTAGAAAAAGGGAAATGTCGACAGCCCTCTAACGTGGCTAAATGACAAAGGAGTAAAGACGAGATCCCTCTTATTGGCTGATGGCTGATTTTTTGGAGGTCAGTTAAAGTGGGTAAATGCGAGCAATGGAGAAAAAATTGATTTGTGATTTGGGAAAACAGTTAAACAAACAAATCTCATATAAACCGCCAGCGTAGGCCTAAAAGTGGCAATTATTTTGGAAGCAGTGGGATATTGCACCAAACTGATTGTGTTTATTGTTTACCGTATCGTAGCCGTATTTGCAACATTCATTAATTAAGCTGTTGTGGACGATATTTGGGTCAAGGTAATTTGTACCGAAATCCACTTCCTCCCCCACCCCACCCCTACCCTCTCGCTCCCTCTTATCTAACTTCCCAACTGTGAGTGGTTATGAGAAAGAGTGCACGACGTTGGCATAATGCAATTTTAGGGGAATATAAATTATTCAATAAAGTAGCTGATTTTATTGGTGAACTGACGAAGATACGCGTTTAATTAATATGTGACACATTGATAAATGAGCCAATTCATTCAGAAGGTGCCAATTTCGTCATTTAACTCTTAGCAATTGAGAATGGCAAGAACTGTGGCAGATGATTGAATCCGTGAATTTTATCAACTCTCACTACGCAAAATAATATTGAACGCGAAGGCCATTGTGGACAATAGAGAGACCCATTGTTATTCAGTTTGGCCAGCCTACTGACGTTTAATTCTATGTTTACGCGGCATATGTTTGTTGGAGGGGGGATAAGAACTAAGAGAACATTTTGAAAGTGGAGTAACGCTTAGAAGAAAAATTTATTTCAAATGGCAAGCGTTTTTTATAGTTATCATTCGGGCTTCACAGAGGAGAGGAACATCAAAATTAGCAAAAATCGAGAGGGAGAATGGAAGAGTGGTTCACAGATGAAAAAGAGACAGACAGACAGACACAAAGGCAGAGAAAAGGTAAAGTGAGTACAGTGAAATGATCGAATATGATAGACCACGTGGAGGTATGTCTATCGAATACCCTTTAGTGGAAACTTAGAAGTATCGCTATGATCACTAGGGAAGTGTTACAGTGCTTAGGTTGAGAGGAGGTATTGTACTGGAGCTAGTCTTCTGAAAAAGTGGTGCGCTGCAGCACCTTCTATCGACCAGAATGTGTGTGTGTGTGTGTGTGGTCAAGATTTCACATCACTGGGCGCTGATCTTTGGGAACTAACCTCAAGGTCACCGATTTAGCAGAGGTGCACGTTGATCACTACGCCTTCAGTGCCCAAGCAACCGCCTTGATCAGAAATTCAACTTTGGACTCCTGGGTGAGAACCAAGGCTTCTGAGATCAAACAGGAAAATTTCATTCAACGTCCAAGTTTAGAGGTCTAGATCAATAAGTTGCTACCGTCGAATAATTACATATGGAGGTACTGCATACATTTTCGCAAACAAACTTCTTTTTTTACACCCAAGAGAGAGCAAATAAAAATAGAGATTCGCGTAATGGTGGCTTAACAGTTCATAAATGATGAAGTGAATTGGAAAGTTTGCATAGTGATGGGATTTCTGACCAGAATGTCCAGATTCTTTCGACCCTTCTTATTAACTTTCAGACATTTTTGATGGTACGCTTAAGCATGTTTCAAGAAAAGTGCAACTTGCATATTACTTGTCAAAGTAATAACATTTCCACATAAACATCGATCACCTCTGGTTTGAGGGATTTCAAGCTCTTCAGAGCAAATATCCAAGACGGTGTTCTTCCTACTGACAACCTCTAAGTATAATTTACATAACTTCTATTGAACATTCCAACTTTACTGTATATGGGGTGTGCGATAGACTTACCTCCACGTGGTGCACCCTGGGCAACGTATACTCATACGGCAAAAAAGTCTATAAACTGGCAGTTGACTTCTGGCTTCTAACTACCATCACCCCACTGTATGTCATATTCGACTACTTCCACAGTACTCACATCACCTTTTTTCTACCTTTGTGTCTGTCTGTCTCTTTTACGTCTGTGAATCCTTATTCTGTTCCCCCTCCCTCTCGACTTTTTTGCCACTTTGATGTTCCTCTTCCTTTCTGTGAAGCCCGAAGTCAACTAAAGGGCTATTGATAACTATCATAATGTCTGCCATTTGAAATATATATATACTTTACTNTTCCATTATCCTGCTAGTGGATGCAGTCTTAATTAATAATGCAATTTCAGATGATTTAGAATATTTATTTATTTATATCAAATGGCAGGCGTTTTGATAGTAGGCATTAGCCCTTTTGTGGACTTCGGGTTTCACAGAGGGGGGAGGGGAACATCATAGTCACAAAAAGTGGAGAGAGCAACAGAACAGTGATTTACAGATGTAAGAGAGACAGACACAAAGCCAGAGAGTAGGGTAAGGTGAGTATTGTGAAAGTGGTGGAATATGACATACAGTGGGGTCATGGTAGTTTGAAGTGAGAAGTCAACTTCCGGTTTATAGACTATTTTTGTCGTATGAGTATACGTTGTCCAGGATGCACCGCATGAGTCGGAATATTGATTATTGGAAAAGAACGCATGGTTATAGTTTCACAATGTACTTAATTTAAAAATGTATTAGTTATCAGTGTGTTAGCTTAAATGTACATGCATTTTGATTGATATAAACTCAAGAAAACGAGAAGTAGATAGGGAAGTACCATTCTAATCAAATTGTACTTTTTGGTAAGCAGAATGAGGCGTTTTGCCGATGTGGACTGACCTTATTGTGACCTTGGCACATTGCGAAAGGGGAGAATATTAATTTTTATTGCGTTCATTTCGACTTCTAAACTTGATTTACGTTTGTTTTCGAATTCCTGTCAAGCATTTCAAAGTCAATGAGCTGAACAGTGCATGTTCTACATTCGAAGCAGAACAAAATGATACAATCTCGTTTTGATTGAAGGGGTTTGCTTGTGTTTAGTAATTACAAAATGTGTTGAATTTTATCAAAAGGTGCACCTTTACGAGAAGAACAAGGTTGGGGATTGCACAACATTTAATATTACAATTGGAACTTCTTAGTGTATACATAGATTCGAGTTATATGCAGTGTTTAAGTAATTAACAATTGATAATCCTCTCAAATTTATCGCAGAAAGTTCTAATAAATACTAAATTCAAATGAATATCAAAGAAGTTTTTGCTTTAAAGAATGATTCCACCCATTTTCTGAAAATTCCTTAATAGCATTCTTGGTAAGAAGACCTTGGCTCTTCGTCCACAATGCTTCAATGTTGTCCTCATGTCCCCATGACTTAACCGTGCCATGACTGAATGCGTTTGTCGATTCTAACTTTTACTGTAACTGTCAGCTTCATCCAATTGGTACATCTGTATTCTTACTCCCACACAAAATTGGAAATTATCTATTAATATGATTCCCTCCCTCTTTATTCAGATCTTTCTCAGTTCTTTCATACCCTGTCTTGTATTTTAGCTTCAACTACGCGTTCGCCTTTGGTTGGCACTCAATTCTGACTTGAGGTTGTGGTTATCTGCCGTTTGGTGCCAGGTATTGGTCTTAATTTCTAAGTTGGTGACTTAGGTTCTTATTCCTTCAACAAGTTTGTGACCATGTGAGTATTCGACCTTCGGCACAACAAAAAGCTCCAACGCGTGATTAAATAAAATAACCACCTCAGTAGCATAATCTGGAAGTTTAAAAGTCCTGGAGAAATAACTTTTAAAGAAAAAGATTCGCATTTACTTCAACTTTTCGATTTCAGAATTTAGAAAACTTAAAATCCAGGTCAATAAGCTACTTTAGGGAAATGCAATTATGTTGGGTTCTTATGTACTTTTTATTAAGAAAATCTAACGACTTATTCCAATAAACCCTGTACCTGATACTGCACGAATAAGACTTGACTAGATCATAACAATCCTCTCTAACACGATCCCCTTGTGCAAAAATGCCAACTGTCACAAATCATCGGCAGTAACTACAATTAGCGCTACGCAACTAATCGATTTCCAACTGGTTGTGAGGTCTCTGCGCTCACGCCTCACTCGCTTCCCACGCGATCAATAGCACGTATCAGCATGACATTCATTTTTTTCTACGAATCAAACGAACAAAATTATAATCATTACTACGGGTTGTGGAGTAGACGTACCTCCTCGTGGTACACCCTGGACAACGTATAATCATGCGGCAAAAAATTCTATTAACCGGCAGTTGACTTCTAACTTCAAACTACCAGAACACCCCACTGTATGTCATATTCGACCCCTACCACAGTACTCATCTTACCCTTTCTGAGCCTTGGTGTCTGTCTGTCTCTTTTACGTCTGTGAATCCTTATTCTGTTCCCCCTCCCTCTCGACTTTTTTGCCACTTTGATGTTCCTCTTCCTTTCTGTGAAGCCCGAAGTCAACTAAAGGGCTATTGATAACTATCATAATGTCTGCCATTTGAAATATATATATACTTTACTGTATATTATATGAATTTAAAGGCCAATTGCAATTTATCAATCTGATACTGTCGTTCGTTGATCAGATACAATTTTCATAATTTTTTTCCAACAAAAGTGTCACTTACTTCCCCTGTTTTTTTAAAAAAAAGTAATTCAGGTCACTAACTTGTCAAGTAGGCTACCCCTTCAGGTCGCCCACTTGACCCAGAAGGGCTCTGTTTACAACTGTCACCTTCCTCCACCTCCTCCTCCTCCTCACAGCTACGACCTTAAGTTCACCTCAACGGAATGCGGAAGGAATACTATAACTCAGTGAAGGGTCTTGGATAATCTCTCTCTCCCTCTCTCTCTGTGGGGTTCAAGTGAATTGAATAAACTGCGACTACGCTGGTATATTAGTGCGTTATGAATCATCTGTGTTTGGTAGGGTAGTGCATGCTCCCAAATATTCCAAATTTGCCTTCTCTTCGTGATATTAACCCGCCTCCCTCACCTCCCTCCCCCCCCCCAACTCCCCGACATCAGATGAACTGATTCATCAGAGTTAATAAACAGACAGATTCCACGTTTGTAATGCCGAGATGGACTTATGAACATTTTGGAGAAAATGTTGGTGATTGCAAATGGGCGAAGAATTTGCCAACAGGAAATAAATCTCGTAGATTACAGATTTTGCGGAAAATGTCGTCTTCCACGAAGTTCCTTAGACGTTTTATTTCGGGCAAAGCAATTTTCCATAAAACTGACCTGATATTGAAGCTGAATTCAAGGTGATCGCCTGAGATGGAAAGATCTGCAGATATTTTGAGAAACACACTAATTTTTTTTATAAATGAAATTAAATTTTGTCTATGCATGCATTCAAATTTTGTCCTTCGTTGCACACATTTTCCGGAATTCGAATTTATGTTTTGCCAAGTTTAGCACTTGGGAAATTTTTGACGGTCTAACTAAGAAAATCGATTCATTGCCTTCATATTCAACTAGTTCCGACGTGGATTTACTGGAAGCTCTGTACACATCACACTATGGGGTGCTTTAATAATTTATTTATTTATTTAAATCAAATGGCATGCATTTTGATAGTTATCATTAGCCTCTTATTTCACTTCAGGCTTCACAGAGAGGAAGGAACATCAAATTGAAAAAAGTCGAGAGGGGGGGGGGAACAGAAGAGTATTTCAAAGATGTAAGAGACAAACACAAAAGTAGAACAAAGGTGAAGTGAGTACTGTGGAAGTAATTGAATGTGACATACAGTGTGGTGATGGTAGTTTGAAGTGAGAAGTCAACTGCCTGCTAATAGACTTTTTTGCCGTATGAGTATACGTTATTCAAGGTGCACCACGTGGAGGTTAGTCTATCGCACACCCCGAATGTTTTTCTAATAGTTTGGGAGAAGGAGATCAGCAATGAAGACT
>UZAE01014059.1:0-17014 GCA_900617975.1 Rodentolepis nana | reverse complement strand
TCATCCACTTCGACTGGGCGGCCAGATCGTTGTGAATTTTTCAGTGAAAAATCACCGGAACGAAATCTTTCAAACCAATTTCGACACTGCCTTTCTTCTAAGGCTTCATCTCCATATACGGCACAGAACTTCTTTTGTGCTTGCGATGCGTTCTTGCCTTTTCGGAAGTAATACAATAAAATGTGTCGGAAGTGCACGTCCTGTTCTTTCATTTTTAAATTGGGATAAAAGCAAAACTAAAGAACTAAACAAAAAAATTTTTTACTAATTAACCTAGAAGCCCATAGAGTAAGAACAAAATACAGGTTAGATGCTCTGGCCACGTTAACAAAACAAAAGAAAGTATAGAGTGAATCTGTCAACAAAAACGGCAATGACTTAGTTGCCAACCCAATAGTTCGAAGTCAGAAGTCAACTGCCATCTAATAGACTTTTTGCCGTATGAGTATGCGCTGCACAGGGTGCACCACGTGGAGGTAAGTCTATCGCACACAGCACAGGGTGCACCACGTGGAGGTAAGTCTATCGCACACCTCACATCTTGCGATAAGTAGTAAAATATTAGGCAAAGAAGTTAATGCTGGGTTATACGAATATTTTTTGGTCGGTTTATTTTGTCTATGTGAACGCGAGTAACCAGAAGAGACCTAATGAAAAAGCCACAAGAGAAAGGCTGTGTTTCCATGTTTAATAGAGATGGCTTCTGGCTAAGAGCTTCAAATGAAGCTTCCTTAGTAACTTACCTACGAAACCGTGAGCTTTTGGACTGGATTTGCAAAAATGTGAGTGCCATTTGGGGTTAGCAAATGATATATTTCTTGATATTCTATGATTGGTATAAATAATAATGAATTAACCTGGCAATTAATTCTATTCAGGTGAGCATTTAATATCTAAGCAAATGTCAAGTGCCGATTACTATACAAAATTGTTTCCTTCTTTTTACTCTTTATCAAACTTGGTTATTGGAAGCTGTCAAATCTTTGCCCTGACAGAAACTTTGCTATTTCTGAGTGTTTGTGTTCGTGGAAGTTCTGTTCGAGGTTTGGATGCTCTTGTAGTCATTCGCCAAACCGAATTACCTCCCTTAAAGAAGATGCGGATTCGGTTTTGTTCATATCTACTCATGATACCTGACATTCTCCGCTGCCTTTGGGTGATTGCTTTAAAGTTCAGCTCCCAGTAGAATTGTCTGTTTGCGTCTCCCAGTTATTGCCCCTCCCCCCTCCTTCAACCTTTCCATTCTCTCACCTTTGGCAAAACTGTCGCGCCAATTGTCATAGGAGGAGATGCTCTTCTTAGTGTCTCTAGTCCCTGCATCACAGTGCTATCTGCATAACTGATTTGAATCACTGCCAATCAGAAAATGTGTGCTGTTTAAAAGTGAGTTGAATATTTTCTTACTATTTATTTTATTTCAGTAAGATGTTAGTGTACACCACAGGCTGTGATATGTTAGACTGTGAGGAATGAGCACTGCAGTGGGAACATTTGGCTCCAACCTGCCCGACTACAAACAGAACCCGATTATCTCCTCTTTAATGCTGATCCAGGTGAGTAGGTTGCGCAGATTTCTTTGCTTCTGAAAACTAATCAAAAGTTGTTGTATACCGTGCTTCTTTATGTGCAGTCAGCTGTGACCGAGAATGAGCTTTATTGAATTCCTTTGCAAATTTTTGCTCTTATCTTTCTCACGATTTCGCTACTTGAATTTGAATCATTAACATCCTTTCTCTGCGAACTGAAAAGATGTTGCCAAGACATCTATAGTTTTATGATGCCTGTGTCCTCTTTCACATTGACCACTAACTAACGCCTTCACTAAATGTCTTATTTATGGCTAGCGATACCTTCCACTTCTCCAAATCACTTCACAATGCTGAGTCCGGATATTTGGCCTTGCCAATGCATCAATACTGACTTCCATACACCTATTTCCCTATCAGCATCTTGTCAATATTGTCATCATTAGTAATGTATCCCACACCCTCCCACTCCTGTAACTTCTACTCCCTAAGAAAGATAGTAAGTTGATAAACATGAGAAATATCGAAAACTTGTGGGCATATGAAAGATATTTAGGTACATTTAGATTGATCTTTGGTCATTTTCAAAGTATACACTTCATCGTGAAATTTGTCCTTGTTGAATCCATACTGACTAAATTATTTAATATAATATATTAATGTACTCCTTAACTAATATTGATCAGGTTGTCATATTTTTGTTAAAAAACGTTACTCTCTTGTATTTTCCTAAATTCGAGTACAACAGTTTGGTAGCAGCTTCGATAGAACATGTTTTTAAAAGTACATCACGCGATGACTCAGTTGTATACTCAACCAAACAACCTAATGCACCCTATTAACTAACATACAAAACTCCGTAATCGATTCTGAGAATTAGACGTGTCACTTAACTCTATTTCTCACCACGCTTATATTTACGTTTCAACTCTCAGTACTTTGGGACTACTGTCGTCACAAGGTTTGCTTGAAAATCATTCGACTTCTAAGTGTAAGAGCTTTAATCCAAAACTCATCTTTTGTACATTGAAACAGTTTCCAATATTCAAATCTTAAAGGTATATCTTAAAGAATAAACTAATAAACCTTTAATAGAAACCTTAATTGGAATTACCATCCTAATAGACTGTTAATGATGACTTCAAAATTTTATTCGAAATGGGAAAAGAAGTATTGTTTCCATTTTAAATAATAGTCTTTTGCAATAAATTTATAGAAAGTAAATAAAACTATGAAAGGAATGAAAGAGCGTTTCAATTTCACGGACATTTAAAAGATTCATGTCTGATTGTGTAAAATGAAGATGCACATTCATCAGCGTCAAGTGGAAGACGAATTTTATGAATGACATGACCACGTCCATTCAATAGATACTCATCACATAGTCCCGAGTGCTGCTCAATAAATTCATTACTTGAAACGAGACACCGGTGCACAAAGGGATATTGGTCCATCAATTTTCTGCAATCCTCAATCACTGCCCCCGTCACGCTTCCTGTGAAGTGCGACCGAATGTGAGATTCGCAAACTTGCCCCTTGGTGTTGTAGTAGGATTTGAGGAAATTAACTGGCCGTCGCGGTACTGGAAACCACTGTTTGCCAAGTGGACGATACGTCAAAGGGAATATATCGCTAAGAAGATACCTTTTACTGTGGTCTCTATAATCTTGGCACATGTTCGGTTTGAATTCCTCAAAGTATGAAATATCGATAAATGGCCACCCCCATGGTAGTTCAGCATCATAGTGGCTGCCAATTGAGTTTGAAGTGAGAGTTATTGATGAGTTGAACGGTGCGAAGAAAAGTTTATCGCGCAGTCTCATTGTGTAAGTGTGAAATTTCGGAGCAAGTTTCTTCAGAATAGCTTGAACCGCTGGTCGATGTTTGATATGTAACTTGAAGTTGGCATCATCATCCCAAGGAATGAAATCATGGTGTTGAATAGAGCCCAAGAGAGCTCCAGCGTGTAGAAACCAATGACCTTCCAGATGTGCATCTGTCATAGCCTTTTTGAATTCTTCTATAAGAATTTCCAGACTTCGCTGTTGACCGGCACTAGTTTTTATATCAAAAGGACCCAATTCTCGCACTTCGTCCATCGTGGAAACATTGGGTCTGGTTAGGTTGGGCCAGGGAATTAAATTGAGGTCGAATATGTGATTATAATCCAATTCCAGCTTAGACAATGATTTCATTCGCCATTCTACTACACTGTGATGATAAATGTTCACATAGATCAAAGCACCAACACTAAACAGAAGTAAGACTGTTCGGTCCCTCATGGCGTCTATCTGAAAATGCTAAAATCAATTCCTATATTAGTAGCTAAATTTTAAAATAATTTTAAGCAAATTAGTCTGTTTTAAGAGGGTGTAAGGTAGACTTACCTCCATGTGTTGCTTACTATGCAACGTATACTCATACGGCAATAAATTCTATTAACTGGAAGTTGATTTCCTACTTCAAGCTACCATGACCCAACTCTATGTCATATTTTACCACTTCCACAGTACTCACCTTACCATTTTCTCTACATTTGTATCCGTCTCTCATACATCAGTGGTTCATTCTTCTGTCCTCCCCCCCCCCCTCCACACCTTTTGCCATCTAAAGGGCTAATGATAACTGACATAAAACTTGCCATTTGATTTAAATAAAAAAATCTGTTAATGTGGCATTATGAAATTATTGAAATCCTTAAAAAAATAATATTGTAACCTACTCTTTCAAACGTTTCCTTTAAATACGATTGCAATCCAGAAATGGGTGAAAGATGAGGCCGAGTCTCTAGTAGGGAATAGAGTTTAAAAGAGGGCGAGTATACTCAAGGTCCTTACTGGTTTGCGCTGTAGCAGAACAATTTCAAATGATTGGTTAAATCATGATTCAAGGACATAAACTATATTTCCTGCACTCTTAAAGAGGGGGCAAATCTGCTCTAGTACTATTTTGTGAAATTAATTCAGTACTGATAATTAAAGTAGGAACAAAGGAAAATACGGATATTATGTTACGATTGGGTACCACGGTGTGAAAAAGAGTTCAATTTATCTTTAAAAATTAGATCGCCTTTCCAGCTTGACGCCTTCTTGTGCTATTTGGAAATAAGAGCAAAGATAGACCCACGGTCAGTTCTAATCAACGAACATTTAGTGCACTATTGGATGTACAGTACTTCACCAAGAAAAAATGTCGGAATGCGAATTCTTAATGGAAACGGCTCTAGATTGTTCAAATAGGAACAATAAGACCATGCATAGTGGTGGTTGATAGTTGCAATAAAATTCTTCATAACCATAGAAGATGAGATATGGACATTTCAGCAGAATTCAAGAATATGCCTGTCGCCTCATTGGCACAAACCACACATCAACATCAGATTAGAGCTTTCCCATCAATGACCTTTGCAGCAATATAGAAGTTTCAAATCATTTTTCTTCGCCTGAGACACACAAAGCTATTTTGGAGATCATTCTTTGTCTTATGTCCTAACCGACCACCCCCCCCCCACCCCACCACCAACACCAGTGATGAATCCATCTCTATTTCCCCTTAATTCTGCTTTTCTTCAAAGGGACGTTTTCATTCGCAGCAAAATAAGCCCAACTGTGTGCTAATCTTGGTCAGCAAAGACACCACATACCACCCCAGGAGGCTTGAAGAAGTCAATTACTAAACATGGGACTCTCCTCAGGCTTCATGTCTTCTCCGTCTTCAATCAACATAATTGCAAATCTGGTAACGTCGATGGTCAACGACGCTGGCTAATTCCAGTCAGAATGAGTAATGATAGAGTGTGTGTTTACCATGACACCAGCTTCATCTCGAGTTCCAGTTGAATAGTATGAACCCCTTCCATAATGTGCTAAGGGCTAAAAATGTTCCATATCAAAATTTTTAAAGTTCGAACATTCTGCATATATGAAGAGGTAATTGTCCATCACCTGTGCATCTCCACAAATGAAATAAAATTACTAAAAAGAACCTGGTCGAAATGTTCACAAATGCAAATTGATCCTTTCCAAACCTCAATATTGGAAGCTGCCACTTCTTTGTCCCAATTGAATCTTGGTACGTTTTGAATGATTGCTTTCACGCAAGTCCTTCCGGTGGTTTCAAAGGCCACGGTGCTATTCATCGTACCCGATTTCTCACTCGCAAAACCAGTTACAGAATCGGTTTTGTCCATGTTTGCTCTTGTCATCTGCTTCTTCATATACCACTGGGAGATCGATTTAGGGGAAGCTGATTGTGTCTCTCAGTCATTCCAAACACACATTTCCTTTCTCCCCTATTTCCAAAATATGGAGCCTCATTTCGACAAGGAGGAGACACTTTATTATTGACTCTATTCCCTGCAAAAATGATATGACTAAGCGATAGCATTAAACTTACTCTGATCAAAATAACTTTGATGTTAACTAGTGGATTAAAAATTAACTTGCTACATATTTTACTTAAGTACATTGTTCGTGTGTATTGCACGTTGTGATGGACTTGACAAGGTCAATTGGATCGCACCAGAGCAAATTCAACCTTCAAATGTCCACAAACAAAACCTCACTCTCTTTATCCTTCTTAATATCTCTATGAAGGAAACAAGGGGTGTGCGATAGACTTACCTCCACGTGGTGCACCCTGGGCAACGTATATTCATACGGCAAAAAAGTCTATTGACTGGCAGTTGACTTCTCACTTCAAACTACTATCACCTCACTCAATGCCATATTCGACTATTTCCACAGTACTCACCTCACCCTTGTTCTACTTTTGTATTCGTCTCTTACATCTTTGAAACACTCCTCTCTTCCCCCTCTCGACTTTTTCAAGTTGATGTTCCTTCCCCTCTGTGAAGCCTGAAGTCAACTAAAGGGCTAATGATAACCATCAAAACGCCTGCCATTTGATATAAATAAATGAAGGAAACAACTGCTGGACTGGGTCAAACGGGTTTAATCAGACCTGATATCCTGACGTCACTAGGCAGGCAATTAATACTGTGAGCGCGACCTTTTGGTAAAGGCTTATTTGGCACAGAGAACAATGTTCAGAACAGATACATTAATGTTAAACCATCACAATATGTTAATGGTGATTGTGTAGCAATGGTTTTGTTGGCAAATGGAGGTGCAAATTTATGGATTATAAAGAAGATGATGGATAGAGAGAATCAACCGAATGGAATGAATAGTCTTCATTGTCATCGAGGCTACGTGGCAATAAATAGAGACAACTTCTAGATTAAGGTGGGTTTGTACTCACCCACCCTTGCACAAAGAACCATGTTCAGAATAGATGCATCAATTTTAAACCAATGCCGTTTGTGTTCCAATATCTTCGTTGACAAATTGGGGGGNCCACTGTATGTCATATTCCATCACTTTCACGATACTCACCTCACCTTTTCTCTACCTTTGCGTCTGTCTCTTNAAACCTAAAAAATATAAATATGAAGTCTGCTTAAGGTACTTACAATTAATCCTTCAAAGCACTCAACAGCAGGAATTAACGATAAAGTGGCAAACTGAGCCAGCGTTCAACTTCAAACGATTTCTAAATGTTAATTCCGCGTCAGAAGATCCGTGACATCGTTTA
Source organism: Rodentolepis nana (assembly GCA_900617975.1). Classification (NCBI taxonomy): domain Eukaryota; kingdom Metazoa; phylum Platyhelminthes; class Cestoda; order Cyclophyllidea; family Hymenolepididae; genus Rodentolepis; species Rodentolepis nana. Next base: position 9,893 of record UZAE01014059.1, on the reverse strand, counting down.
GCGCAGGATATACGATAATTCGGACGCTGCTGAATTGGAAACAGATTAATTATTCTCTAGAAGACAATGATGAGTGGTTTCAGAGCGTAGCCAAGCAACAGTATTTTATGAAGATCTTGATTTTAAGCTTCTGCAAGCTCTCCAACTGATTAGAGATATAAAAAACTTAGAGTAATTATAACCGCAAGAAGTAAAAGCAATATCACATTGTAATATTCCTCAACATACAAAAAGGTAAAAGAAACTTAGCCATTTGAGGTCTGTGAAAGTATTACACCTCAAACTTGACCAAATAAGCAAAAGAGTGAGTGCAAAATGTTGGTATCACAAAACATTTTTGCACAAAGCCAATGATTGGATGAACAATTAATAAGAATACCCCACAAAATGGTACTTAATTTAAAGTAGTTCAATTTCTAGTTTAATAAGTACGAGATAAAAGACAAAATGAAATTATTTGTATAAACTTAAAGCATAATTTCGCTTTGTTCTCTAACTTATTTTTGCATAGAATTCAAGTCAATATTTTTCATAACTCTTATAAATCGATGTTAATTTCCGCAATATTCGTATTATGGATGCTTAATATGAAAAGTGCTATAATTTATCTAAAGTTTTATATTAGTTTGCTACTAAGTATGTTTGTGTGTGATATGTCATCTCCTCCTTCACTATTATGTGACCAACTGGCATAAGTTTATTCATTGGCAAAATTTAAATCGAATAAGATGTTTCTGAAATGAACATAAATTGGCAGGAGTAATTACCTGAGTTTATTTTTAGACAGATAAAGGTGGCACTAATGATTCCTATGGCGATGTGGAAATGTTCCTATTTCAAGCATACGCGTTGCCCTTCCAATCACAATATTTCATATTGCTCAAGGACATAATCGTCAAGTCGTTATTTCATCCGCCTCAACATTTTTTCAGCAGTCGCATTGTGTTAAATGGCAAGTTGCATTACACTGAGGTATTCGCCATTTTAAGTTTTATTTTATGGTATTACAAGCACGCAAATCAAATAATTTTGTTTAATTTATTTTTCATAACAAACTTGAATGCTGCATACAGATGTGAATATCAAGTACTTTTGCTTTTCTTTCTTTAGTGGTTTTAGCCTTTCAGAAAATAGAATTACTTACAAATTGGCAAGTTCATCTCTCCGACTAATGGTAAAATAATCAGAAATGCAAATTGGATATTATTCTTAACTACCACTCAAAATTGAGCGTCGTTGCCTTGCTCACTGTCCGTAAGAAATTTATGAAAAACTCCTGCTGAATCTCCACTTGTAATTTAACTAGGTTAGTCTTATTAATATTTGCTAGCGAATTGGATAATCATGACAAATGACATTCAATAGCAACTGTTCCAATGCAGTAAGAATGAATAGGGAATAATATTGTTTGATTATTAGTGATCATATGGGTTTTAGTGTTGTAGGAAATGGATTTTAGCTGTATGCTTAAATCTCCTAATCAATTTAGGATTTTACTGAGATGTTGTGGGATCTGCTATCAGTTTTCTTTACACCACCACGAAACGCACTTCAAATCACAGGTCTAAAATTTGAAGTACTCCCGCCAAACGGCATTTGTAGGAAAGCTAAAGAATTTAGCTGCGCCGTTGAGCCCTCATGATTTGTTATTTTGTGAATTGCAGTGCCCTACAAGAAAAAGATGTTAATATGGGATTATGAGGAAATTTATTGGATGACTCACTTCGTCAGCATTAACTTGAGTCGCCAGAATAGAACTAATGAAACTAGAACAAGAGATGGCCTGATTTAAGATGTCCTCCAATTACCAATGACACTGTAGGCAGTGGTATTCGGAGTTGTAAATAAGTTCATCAAAGCCAACGAACAACTGGTGGCGATATTTTAGTGGAATGCAAGAACAAGCTGGTCACTACAATGCAACAAGCATTTACATTTTTACACGTAATTCAGCTACAAAATTACAAGCTTGGAATCACTGATCAGTTCACCTCTTCTCTTTGGCAGATGTTATTAACCAACTCAGAACTGTATTGACCATCATTGTCTCCAACTCTCAAGGTACACAAATACACCTCCCAATCGACACGAACATTGTGCTTAGTTGAGAAACAATTTCCAAGATATCACAATAGTGCAAAGTTAATGAAGCACACAATTANGGGGGTAATTAGATCACGTATAAAGAAGGTAAAAAAAGGGAAAAGAATCTAACAAAAAGAATGAATAGCCGTCATTGACATTGAGAGGAAATAATGACAACTTTTCTATCACAGATATTCTTTAAAACACTTTGAAAAACACTTCAAATATGCTGTGAACGTAAAAAGTCTGGCTACATCCCAAAACACGCGAAAGATACAGGATTACAGGCTTGACATCACTAGTCAATATACTTGTTCTCTTTAGCAGCCGATAATTACCAACTTAGAACTGTGTAGCCCACCATTTATTCAAATTCTCAAGGTGCACAAATACACCTCCCAATCGACACGAACATTGTGCTTAGTTGAGAAACAATTTCCAAGATATCACAATAGTGCAAAGTTAATGAAGCACACAATTAATTTCACCAAATCATTTGTCATACTTGACATTGCCCCACCACCGATGAAAGTAGTCCATGAAATCTCTGTAAGAATACTACTAATTTATCGGTTTCTTCAATAATCTAACCTGCATTACCCTGGTCTCAACTCACTTCACTTGACCTGATATACGCCATGTCATTTTGGCCTCTCACTATGCACTCATTTCCACTTCAATTGATGATTCCACCCCGGCCTCCACTTTCCTCGGCTTGTTAAGTGTAATAACTTTCGCACGGAGAGAAGAAGTCGCCTACTATTCAGAAGACTCTCTTCAGGCTCAATACATTCTATTACTCTAACAGTCCCCATCTACCAGTTGAAATAATGATAGCCAATGAAGAAGGCTTGGTTGTCTGATATATTCAAGGGAAACGCAATCAGAAAATGAATCATAGTGAGAAGACAGTCTTCAATCTCTTAATTCTTGGCGCATTCAACTTGCTTCACTTTAAGTAATAAACACAACTGTCCTATTTGATTCATCAGTTCGAAGTCTCTTACAAAGTATTGATGCACCTTGTCGTGAAATCAGTTCTTATTGAATCAACTATGACTAACATATGATTGATCTAACTCATTGCATGCTTTGCTCCTTCCGTACATGTCAGTTCTTTATTCACTTATTTCACCATCACCATATCGTCACCATTTACGATGCCACTGTCATCCCCCCCCCCACACACCACTCACATCAATTTTAATCCCTAAATCAGGCAGTAAGTTGCCAAACATTGCACCTATCTAATTCTTGTTGATACGTGACATTGACATTGGTCTGTAACAAACAGTAACTCATCATTCCTCTGCGTAACAAAGAATGCCACAGCGATAGATTATTTCTACCCTTTTCCCAACACCCTATTCCGATTACTTCTGATCACTTTGATGGCATTTTCTATGCAGAAGCACACATGTGACATTGGGCTCATCAGTTCGAAGTCTCTTAGAGGATATTGATGCACACCGTCGTGAAATTCCTCTTAGTTGTATCCATTGCCACTTCAATGATTGTGGACTGTAACTTGCGTATACTTCGATATCCTCATCTAATGCATCATGTTATGTTTGTCTTCATTCGCACATTTAGCCTATTCATGCACACCGGTTACCACTTGTGGCTTCTTTATTTGTGATATTGTGATTGCCCAGTAACCCATAAACTTTTAGAATACTCCTGCACTATGTTTCACAGTGATACATTCATATTTTATAGTCAGTCAATCAATTTCACTCAATTTTCTTATTTAGTTTCCGTGTAAATTTTGGCATTCTTAGAAAATACCTTTTCGCCTAAAGCAGTTGGATTGCATTCTATTGAATAGATTAAAGCAATATATAGCGATAATTGTGATATGACAAGGTTAATTGGTCATCTGGCAAGAAAGCCTATTGGATGTTAGTGGGGAGTTATTGGGGTCAGAGCATTCATTAATGGCACGAATTCTATTATTTTGGATATATTGGATTGATAATAAATGCAATCAAAAATTTATTATTATATCAAATGGTAGGCGTTTTGATTGTTATCATTAGCCCTTCAGTCTTCACAGAGGGTAAGGAACATCAAAGTGTAAAAATTCNTTATAATTTATTAGTAAGACCCAAGTGGATGAAGTTTACGATTTTCTTTACCAAGGTGTAAAATTTGTCCAAATAAAAATTACGCTTTGCAATGGAAATAAATACGCAGTTTTCACGACATAGAGAAAACTTGATTATTTTAAAATAATTTGTTTGGATATTTTAAGAGGCTTTCTTCTTAATATCATTAGTGATGAACAGCGACAATCATATCGTCTCCCATGTACCCTTTATTGAAGGCCCTCACGTAACCACACTTTTATACTAATAGGGTGCGCGATAGATTTACCTCCACGTGGTGCACCTGGGCAACGTATACTCATACGGCAAAAAAGTCTATTAACCGGCAGTTGACTTCTGACTTCAAACTACCATCACCTCACTGTATGTTATATTCGACTTCTTCCATAGTACTCATCCCACCTTTTTCCTTTTTGAAACGCTCTTCTATTCCCACCCCCTTCTCGACTTTTTTCACTTTGATGTTCAATCCCCCCTGTGAAGCCTGAAGTCAACTTAAGGGCTAATGATAACTTTCAAAACGCCTGCCATTTGATATAAATAAATAAATGAATTTTATACTAATTTGTAAAGCTCATTAATATAAAATTGTTCCCAAAATTAACTAATCTTCCTCAACAGCATGTAGAAAGCGAGTATTGCATAAGTTAACAAACTACCCACTTGCTTGTCATTAACTTGAATCAATGTTATTCCACTTTGCGAGTTGCTGGTTGGCTGATAGGTTTCTGCACACACACAGACACTTTCCGGAATGGTCAATGGCGAATGAGCTCCCTTTGCGGCTGCAGTGCAGACTTTGCACGTGTTCTTACACATCCAGATGTGAGTGTGGGAAAACAATGATCGATAATCCAGTGCACTGGAGCTGAGGATTGCGAGTCTCTCTCCGGTTCAACGAATATACTCGAATAGGATTGCTGACAAAAATGCTTTTACCAATTGCAATCATGGAATTGTATCTGGGTTTAGGAAACGGCAAGATAATAAAGAAGAGGGAAATGGAATATGACGAATAGGAGTATCAAATTATTTCCTTTCTCATGAGGCCTCAAACTAGCTTGTTTACATCTAAAATTCATTTTCTTGAATGGAGCTCATTTTTTATGTAATCGAATGCTTGGTCAAAATAATTTAATTCATTTATGTCTTATTACAGCCACAATCACTTAGAAGGTCTTTTAATGCATAAAAGGTCTTCGTTTATCGTCATAGCAATCACATTGCTTTAATGACTTAATGACTGTAATAAAGCAGGTGTTCTGTTAAATAATCACAGTATTAAACACATAGATCATCGTAATCGATTGAATTGATGAAAAATTTGAAATTCGCATTTTCTTTGCAAATCCTTCAGCAATTCATTTTACACAGAAAAATTTCAAGTTAACTCGTGCGCGTGTAGTTTTTGTGCCTACCCTTTTCCAAAATAATTAATCCTCTTCAATCCCAAAATATTATACGGCTTCGGAATTACCATGCATTAGTCGTACTTTCTAACCTAAATTTGTACAAGAATTGAATGTATATTAAGCGTCACTAATCACATTGTATTACTACATCAGGCATTTTAGACATCCAACTTTGAGCCAGTGGACTTCCTTAGGCTAACAGGATACAGGAGTCTTTACTGGGTGAAATACCTTGTGTGTATATTGAGCAATCAGAAATGAACAAGATGAAAATCAAAGAAGGCATAGGAGGTAGAATTAGAGCAAAAGATGAGCTCGTGAGTACCACAATAAAGGAGTTCCGCCTGCCAGCATAACCCTTAAGCATGAATGAACGTGTAGAAGCGCGGCCTTTAGATGGCGATGACTATACAATTCTTCATCTGGAATATGCGTTGCAAATAATTCAATTCATCTTGATTACAATATATCTTGTATTTATCAATGGGAAATATTTCCACGTCGTTTGAAATCTGCTCTTTGAGGAACTAAACTTCCACTTCCTCCCGAAAACCTGTTTATCAGTCCGGTATTTTTGGCAAATACGACTTTAAATTGGACAGGGTGTGCGATAGACTTACCTTCACGTGGTGCACCCTGGGCAACGTATACTCATAAGGCAAAAAAGTTGTTTAACCGGCAGCTGACTTCTGACTTCAAACAATCCTCACCCCATTGTATGTCATATTCGACTACTTCACAGTACTCACCTCACCCTTTTCCACTTTTGTGTCTATCTCTTTTACATCTTTGAAACTCTCTTCTGTTCCCCCTCTCCCTCTCGACTTGTTTCACTTTGATGTTCCTCCTCCTCTGTGAAGCCTGAAGTCAATTAAAGGGCTAATGATAACTTTCACAGCGCCTGCCATTTGATATAAATAAATAAATAAATGCGACTTTAAAGCGGACAACTTTGCAAATGAGATCGCAAAGGCGTTCCGTTCAATACATCATCTCTGGGGAGTTTAGTAAAATTTAGAAGATAGATTCAATCATTTCTAAAAGTTTATTGATTCTCATTGATTTTATTGATATGATCACCAGGGCAGATTTCTTATTGGTGCTACCTACCCNACAGAAGAGTGTATCAAAGACGAAGGTGGATAAGGTGGAAAAAAGGTGGGATGAGTACTGTGAAAGTAGTCGAATATGACATACAGTGGGGTCATGGTAGTTTGAAGTCAACTGCCAGGTAATAGACTTTTTTGCCGTATGAGCATACGTTGCCCACCACGTGAAGTCTATCACACACCCCGCTATCAAAAAATAGTTTGTAGGGAAGTCTTGTTCCTTCAAAGCATAGAGATTATTTAAACATTTTGTTTAGCAGAGTATTTGTCATGTGAATTTGCAGCTTACTGGATTCTCAAGCACTGACCTTTTCCAATCACAGCTATTACAATTTCCTTGCTAAAATGCAAGGTAGAACTGAGGTATTTGGTTGCATTTATTGCCTCAATTGCTTTATGTGTGAGCAAAATCTTTAAAAAGTGCATACAACTATATCTGTGGAAAGTAGTTTATGGTATGAGCAGTATGGCTAGACGGAATACTCTCGGTATCACTTAAAAGTACCTCTCGAAGAGACTGACAATGAAATTGATAACGACATAGAAGATGACGTTTAAACTTGGGGCATTTTAATTGCGCGGGTGTTTTATGAGCCTGTCGTTGTGTTGATGCTGTTTGTTCCGAGAAAATCTTGAAGGGGGGGAGGAGGAGTTGGGGGTGGTAGGCGGTGAACGAAACATTTGACTGATAGTGTCAAAGATGCAAAACAAAATGCATGAAATAAATGCCATATTGAAACATTCAAAACTCAATCGTCAAAAAATATATATTTTAGGACTTATTACAATGATGTTCTATTGCTGAAAATGAGGACACTTTCATATTGGCATCCAGGGGTGAGCGATAGACTTACCTCCACGTGGTGCACCCTGGGCAACGCATACTAATACGGCAAAAAGTCTATTAACTGGCAGTTGACTTCTGACTTCAAACTACCATCAATCCATTGTATGTCATATTCGACTACTTTCACAGTACCCATCTCACCTTTTTCCACTTTTGTGTCTGTCTTTTTTACATCTTTGAAACTCTCTTCTGTTCCCCCTCTCCCTCTCGACTTGTTTCACTTTGATGTTCCTCCTCCTCTGTGAAGCCTGAAGTCAACTAAAGGGCTAATGATAACTTTCACAACGCCTGTCATTTGATATAAATAAATATTGGCATCCATATTTAGTGGACGAGAGTGAAACGATTAATTGTAAAATTGAAAAGCTTCAACTGGTGACTTATTGATATGTAATTAGGAGCACAATTTTGCAAGATTGTTTATTTGTTTACTTTGTGGGATTGTCATAAAAATTATTCAAATGCGTACGTGAGCTTCAGATCTGTGTTCAAACTTTTATTACTTACTTAAAAAATACATGAGAGCAATATTTGGCCAGTTTCTGTACCTTAAATTAACCCAGTTAATGTCACTATGAACTACATACCACTAGGTTCGTAGAATGAGTAAGTGATGCACACTTACCCCTACACAACTAAGTAGAATATTAGTCTCATTCGATTGGATCCATTCAACTCTTCAACAACTCTCACTCCCAATTCAATTGGCAGCCACTCTATTGGCAAGTATCCGTGGGCATGGCCTTTCATCGACGTTGAGTATTTCGAAGAATACAAAACGAATATATGCCGCGAATATAGATGGAACCGCATAACTACTAAGCGATATATTCCCCTTGGCTTATCGTCCACTTGGCAAACAGTGGTTACAGTCCCCGAGACGACCAGTTAATTTCCTGAAATCCTACTACAGTACCAAGATACAAGTTTGCAAATCTCACTCTTGGTCACACGCCACTGGGAGCGGAAAGAAGATAGTGGCTGAAGACTGCAAAAAACTGATGCACAAATATCCCTTTGTGCATCGGTGTCGTGTTCAAAATGGTGAGTATAGAGAGCGACACTCTGGAATGCGTGATGAATATCTGGTGAATGGAAGTGGACAAATCATTCATAACATTCGTCTTCTACTTGACGCCGACGAATGCAAATCCACATCATATGCAGTCAGACATGAATCTTCTTGGTGGCCTTGAATATGAATTACTTTTCCACTCTTTACAAACGTTTTCTTCCTTTTAGTAAGTTTTAATTGTTTTTATACACTATTTCTTCATTTTCATGTAAAAATGATATTTTGAAAGAAAAGACAACACGATCCTTTAGTTTAGTCTTGAAATTTTAATTGGCGGGCCTAGTGTCAACTAAGTTCAATTGAATCTTCTTTCACAATCATGATAATTTGACCAAATTCAATCTTGCTTTGATTTTTTGAACAAATATTAGCCCTTTTTCAATAAAATATGTATTATAGAGCTTGCCATATAACTAAAAATAAAAAATTTTGAAACAACTCCTGGCACACAGGAGCCGAGCATCGTTAATATAACCTATTTTAATATCTAGACATTGTAGACGGGGCGTCGCTCCCACCCAACCCCACCCCCTTTAGAGGGAAAATTATGAAAGTGCAATTTTTATTCCTGAGAGAATTCGCTTGAGTCTTAAATTCCAATAGGGAGACTTGAAGACCACGATCTCCAATTGAATCACTATTTGTTCTGATGTTGTCCAATTAAAAATCGAATAATCTTCAACGCGAACTTTTGACAACATACATATCACTTTAAGAACTTCGATATTTGACGCATACTGATTGAGTATTACAGAAACATATGGGTGTGAATGTTGTGGGTAATTGAATTGGGGTATTCAAAGCGTGAATACTTAATTTAGGAGAATATTGAAGAATTGATGGATTACTAAGCTAACCAACCTGGGAACCTGACCAAACTGGTGTGTATGAATAGGTTAAATTTGCGAATGAAGACAAACATAACATGATGCATTAGATGAGGATATCGAAGTATACGCAAGTTACAGTCCACAATCATTGAAGTGGCAATGGATACAACTAAGAGGAATTTCACGACGGTGTGCATCAATATCCTCTAAGAGACTTCGAACTGATGAGCCCAATGTCACATGTGTGCTTCTGCATAGAAAATGCCATCAAAGTGATCAGAAGTAATCGGAATAGGGTGTTGGGAAAAGGGTAGAAATAATCTATCGCTGTGGCATTCTTTGTTACGCAGAGGAATGATGAGTTACTGTTTGTTACAGACCAATGTCAATGTCACGTATCAACAAGAATTAGATAGGTGCAATGTTT
>UZAE01014056.1:0-17048 GCA_900617975.1 Rodentolepis nana | reverse complement strand
TTACGTTGCCCAGGGTGCACCACGTGGAGGTAAATCTATCCCACACCCCAAACGTTAATTATTATAAATATCAGGCATTTGTCAAATCGTGCTAAGTATCGCTGTGGTTTTTTTTGAATTGCTTAAATTTGTTTAACTCAATGCTCACATTGACCTCGAAGGTTCGTAGCCAATCTTGAAGGCCATTTTGCCTTAAGTAGTTCTATTAGTCCGAAAGTAGTTGCTGCACCCTCAATTTCTCCACTTATTTGGCTTCCATTGCTTTCATTTAATTTATTACTTTTTTGTGGTTTCACCTCAAAAAATTGGTGAGCAATGGAGTTATATGAATTTCATTTTACAAAGCACCATTTTACCGGATTAAAATCGCTATTCTCAGTTTCTCTGGTTGAAAGTGTAGTCGCTCGTATGACTCATGTAATTGTGTTGGAGCCCTTTTGTATCCCTCTATGTCTTAGTTTCCCCAATTTTGATCCTGCTACCAAAGCAGGCCTCAGCGTTTATGTAGACGTGGTCAATCTGGCTGGTAAAGTGCAGACATGTACCATATGAATCTACCCCACTTTATTGAAATAAGCCGAGTTCATACCACCAGTCGACCGGCTTCGGGAGGAAACTAGGGTGTGACCGCTATTTTTACTTTATTTTCGTCTTGACGCTAGATTCAATATCTGCTAATTATGTTTGACACTGACTTTATCCAAGTTGGTAATTAGACATTAACTGAAATGGTCTGCTTATATGTCTAACATGCTCGTTAAAAGTAACCTTATTTTATCGATTTCAATTTCAAGCCGTTACTTAAGTTGAAATTTCTAGAATGTTATTGTGTTTAAATGCGTATTTGCGCATTCTCTTTTGTAATTTCTGGATTAAACCTTCAGTCAAAATTATAGCATTTGCTTCCATTGGTGCAATTTAGAAAAACAAATATCGGTTGACTGCACGGGTGTCAATAGCTAATATATCCGGCTTTCGTTCGTTTTTTTTTCTGAAAAAGAAAGATCAGGAAACAGACCCTGGTGTCGAGTTAACTTGCACGATATTTTTTTATCCTGTTTTGATTTTAGCTATTTAAACTTGTGTTTATTTTAGTCCCTTGTTTGAACTAATTATTGGGATATAATAATTGCCACATGCAAATTTTTTTTCCTTAGTTTTCATAAGTCCAGGGATGAAAAATTTATCTATTTATTTCGAATGGCAAGCGTTTTGATAGTTATAATTAGCACAATGACTAACTTCGGGGCTTCACGGAGAAAAGGAGGATAAACATCAAAGTGACAAAAAAGCGTGAGGGGGGGGGGGTCAGAATAATGATCCACAGATGTAAAAGAGACAGAGAGACACAAAGGCAGACAAAAGGTGAGATGAGTACTGTGGAAGGGGTCGAATATGACAAACAGTCGGGTCATGATAGTTTTTAGTCAGAAGTCAACTGCCGATTAATGGACTTTTTTGATGTATGAGTATACGTTGCCCAGGGAGCACCAGGTAGAGGTAAGTCCATTGCGCACCCCAGTTCAGTGTAGAAAAATGAACTGGCTATTACTGATTTATAGAAGTACGGTCAATTGAAAGGTACAGCAGCTAGATTTCAGTAAATTTGCAATCAAAGATTCCATAGGATTGTTAGGACACTTGCATCTTCATTATGTTTTATATTTTGGACTGATAAAATATTCCGCCTCTGTAGGTCCAGTAAATTTATCTATTTACCTATTTTCATAAGATTGAGCAACATAATTTCTGCTGTCCCGGCTCCATTGGTAACGATTCTGCCTACCTTTTCTTGCAAGAGGGACTCGTAGCCACTATTGTAAGTTGTTAATCCTTGCCATTTTAATGGAACATCTTGATTTGCGCCAATTTACTTATCGCTCCTTTTTTCTTTTTAGTCATCAGACAGGTTTACCGTCAATTATTCTCAGAACCTAATTCTTGAGGGCCAACCAGAAGCAACTTCCATGTCTCCCCGCAGACAGGCCCCCACTCGTCAAACCAGTATGGGAGACGATATTTCTGCTGCTGCTGCTGCTGCAATCCTTGATCATCCTCTTCATGGTCACATCAGTCCTCACCTTCATCGTCAAGGTCCCCCTGTACTTGCTTCTCAGGTCATCGAGGCTGCAATTGACCTTTTCGGTTTAGTCTTCCCCTTTGTCTCTACTCGACACCGCATCCAAATGCTGGAACACTTCACTGAATGCATTCGCGTCTCTAAAGCTGCTAGGCAGGAGGCCATCCAGGTTAACATCTTCGCGGCACTTCTTTGTGCTTTGCGACATCTTTCTGAGACGAAATATGCCTTTGGAGATGATAAAACTATGCGTTCAATTGCAATTACTCTCACATCGGTAAGCATATCTCCCTTTCCTTAGCAGCACAACCGCTTATCACGTATAAGCAAACTTGGTTATTTGTGTTTAGGGGGTTTTATCAAGTTCAAACCCAGTGCTGCGTTTTGCAGCGGCGGAATGCATAGGACGCCTCGTGCAAGTGGTCGGTGAAGCGTCATTTCTATCGGAAATTGCTCAGACTTCATTCGATCAATTGAGGTGTCTTAGAGATTGCCAGCCTCGAGCAGCTGGTCTCTGTGCTGCTATTGGATGCTTGCATCGATTTGTTGGAGGTCTGGCATGTGGACAGCATCTTAATACGAGTGTCTCTGTTCTCTTGGCCGTCGCACAAGATTCTAGTGCCCCCACGGTGCAGGTTGGCTTTTGTTAATTGTCTTTCCTTTTGATTCCTTCTGGTTACTCAGAATGACGATCCCCCTTCTAATTCCAGGCCTGGGCTTTGAACGCATTGGCATTGACCGCAGAATCCGGCGGGCCAATGTTCAGAGAATTCGTTCAACCCAGTCTCAATCTGGTTCTTCGTCTACTCCTCAAAACGCCTTTCACTGTGACTGATATTCACTTCAGCTTGGCCAATCTCCTTGGCGCTCTTATAACTACTCTGGGACCTGAATTGCAATGTGAGCAATACAACTTTTTTTGCATGCTCTATCATCTTGCTCGATAATTATTTGTGATGGAGAAATTTTAATTTTGCTGGAATATTTGTGTATGAGATCACCATCAGAGGTCAACCTTGAGTGGTTTAGTTTATCTCCCTTCTGGCGTGGTGAAGTGTTCTAAACATTTACCACAAGGAGACTGGCATGCAGTTCCGCCTATCTTTCAGTAATCAAGTGAATTACCATGAGCTGATACTGCTCTTCACTCCTTGAATATAGTAAAGAAACACTTTGTTTTCATTGTCCAGCTTCGAGTGGAGGGGTCAAATCAGATACAGGTATCTCTTGTCTTCTTTGTTGTTCCATTCTCCTGGAGCACCCGGATCCCCATCTTCAGGCTGAAGGCATCACCAACTTCCAAAGAATTCATGTCTTCGCTCCACATCTACTCAACTTGTCTCTCTTCGCACCCATTCTTTCGGTTAGTTAACGTCTTCTAGAACCTTTCCTATTCGCCTTACTACTTTTAATGATCACATAATTTTAATTTAATCAGTAACTCTGAAGCAATAGTGGAGTGCCGAATACTCGTGACTTTATTTTCGTACTGATGTTATTTTGTTTGTCAGACTTCAATGACCAGCAACTGCTTTGCACTTCGTCGAGCATCGATAGCTTGCATTCGTCAGATCAGCCAAAAGGATGCCGATAATCTCTGTGAAGTAATGGCAGCCGTTGCTATGGCGACGGAGTTAGCAAAGTCACCACCTTCAGCACGTACTTCCACATCTGGTTTTATCGGTTCTTTACCTGGTGTAGAACCCGGAGGTTCACATCCGTCGGTTGGTGTACCTGGTCTTGCCAATTCCGAGTCATGTCCACCTCTTGAAGCTGTTCTTTTCAGTCTACTTGATGTAGAAGTAGATTCGAAGTTACGAGGCCATTTGGAAGAAGCCATTTCAAGTCTACTTCAAGCCAGAGGGCTCAGTCATTTCCAACAGTGGATGAGAAGCTTAAAACAACTTCTTCAGGTATGTTTACCATTTATTTGTCGGACGTTTTTTAATCGATCAAATGGATTATTATTACTACTTTTGTTATTTCTTTTGACGATAGAAGTCGCCGAAAAGAAGGAAGTATAAAAGGAATTTAATTGGCATTTCTAAGTTTAATCGCTCGCCGTATATTTACCAATTCGTTTTAAAAGCCGCCTAATCAGACGTGATGCAGGGCTGTTTTGGAGTACTTTGTAGCCGTGTATGAGTAAAGCTTCCCCTTGCAAACTGATGTATTCAGAATACAGTCCCGTTAGCCTTAAACTCGGAGTAGATAATGACCTGTTTTAAAGTCACTTCACCATCAGTTTCCATGTTCTAAACCTCAGAAGTTGCCAAAAGTATAGTTGATTTGTGGTTTCGGAATTCGCGTATCATAAATAACCGATCTGGATTAAGGTCAGTGAATGGATCCAGTTTAATGACTGAATTAAATGCCAACTATTGCTTATAAATACCTCTCTGTTTCCGCTTTTCAATGTTTTTTACCTCATATTCCCTAGCAATCAGCAACAGCCAGTGGGACTCGTGGTTTGACGGATAGATCCCATGCTTCTAAAGCATCCAATGATTCGACGAAAAATCCGGAGGGAGATGGATGCAAAGACGAAGACGGTGATGAAGATGATGACGACGACGAACAAACCTTTGGTGGGATTTCTGAATCGCAAGGAGGCGTTAGACGTCCGGGTGCTTCGGAGACCGTCCTAAACCTTCCTCCGAGGTAATGAGTTTTCGAAATGTCTTCGATTGCTGAATATTCTCCAAAATAGGTCAGGTTCTCATTTACCGCATTGGTATCTTTTAGATGGCCCACTCGTATTCTTGCTATTGCGTGTCTTCGACGACTTATGAGTCTATGCCAACAAGCTGCTGACTTCTCGAACTCTGGGAATGCAAACACGACACCCGAAATTGGACTCCGAAGTCCTCAAATCTCACGAGGTGGCCTATCACTTCGCGTCCCAGATCAAACGAATCAACAACGGGCTCATTTTGATCTCGCTCTGGCTGGAAAATTGCGTCAGGGTCTCACTGATGTACCTTGGCTCGTTCTTCATCTTGGTGATCTTGTTCGAGTGACTTTCATCGCTGCCACCTCTAACTCTGATCACCTTCGTAGATTCGGTCTCTTTGCACTCAAGCAGGTGATTCAGCTATTCGCAACTGTGAGTGATCCTGAGTCTGCTGGTAATTATATTCTGGAACAATTTCAAGCTCAGATATCTGCTGCACTCCGTCCTGCATTTAGTACCACTTCTACTTTTACCAATGCTGCACCTCTGCCTGATATTACAGCTGCAGCTTGTGAGGTATGTGCTTGTTGGTTGACCTCTGGCGTGACCCAAGATGCTGCTGACTTTAGGAGAGTTCATGAACTCCTTACTGCTTCCCTTGAAATTCTTCGTGACATTTCCATAGCCACATCTTCTACCTCGACTAATCTCTTTTCTGAGGCCTGTGTTACTCGACTCAAATTGGCTGTTCTCACCGCATGGGCAGAGGTCTTTATTGCAGCTTCTAGATATCGAGAAACTGCTTTACAAAGTCTTCAGCTCCTGTCAATGCTTGAAAGTCATGCAGGAGAGAGCACTTCAAGCAGTCCTGATGGGTTAAGTGATATAGTTCAACGGCAACTTCTTCTAATGCTTGGTGGAGGTATTAGTTGTGGCATCAATAGTGGAAGCTGGGGTCAACCTTCAATCAAGGACTCATCGAAGCTTCTTGAATCTCTGGAACAAGAATTTGATGAAGACGATGATTTTTCAGGCGACGACAATCTAGATGAGTTATGCGATGAAGATACGTCTGAAGATAGCAATATTAATGGAGAGGGTAAGTGTGTATTTTCATTAAATATATGTTCAAAATCCTCCATTTAATCGATCAATTTTTTTGTTATTCCAGTTAGGCGGAAGATTTTCATTCGAAAAACACGACATGCTGTAAAGGAGGCCCGCAAGTCTTACCAACTTCTTTCACGTCTCATTGGTCCAGATCTTGTTGAATTAGCTTCTGATTGGTTGGCGGCTTTGAGAGATTATGCGCTAATTAATCTGCCTGATGAGTTGGCATTTCAACGTCCGACTACAGCTGGTGCTTTCTATGATTCTCAAACTGGAATCGAAGCTGTGAGACCATTCTACGCCAGGTCCTGGCTCCCTCTTTTGGAAGCTGCTACACTCTGTTTGAATACTGAAGCCAAGGATTCCACTGAATCGACTTCTTATTTTTCCGGTGAAGCAACAGAAAAGCATATGGTTATTCCGATGACTCGGGATTCTTTCTTCCTGATTTTCGGTAAGTGTTGGTGTTATTGAAGCCGTTATCAACCGGCGTAGGCCATATTCCACTCCTCCAATCCTTTCTATGCGGTTTGCATAAATTTCAATATTAAAATTAGAATAAGTTTTCATTTTGCTGTAGGTATTACTTTAGAGGCTATATCAGATGTTATTTCAAAGCCGCCGTCTTTTGTGGTTGCCAAGTGCTTGCGAATAATTGAATTGCTTCTCATGAACCCCGCCTCGAAAACGCATATCTTCTCGTCCACTCCACGTCTACCTGTGGAACTTCTCTCTGTATTGCATCGAATATTCCTCACACGAGACTCGATATCTCTTCATCTCGGTTGTCTTCGAGTTTTGCATCTTCTTTTATCAGCTGCCGCTGATAGATTAAAAACCGCTATTGCTGGTATGCTTAGATTTGTTTGAAGTGATTTGTAGTTTTGATTCGCTATTCCCATTGGTTTATTTCTTAAGTTTGGGCACATTTTAGTATTCAAATTAGCAGGTGCTTCGCTATCACAGGGAGATTCGGGATAATTAGGCGTCTAGTTTTTCAAAATATCTTTTAAATAATCTCGTACTGAACCTTTTGTCAGCGTTGGAATTTGTATTCTGATAGGTGGAGTTTCAACCAACGAAAAATGGGTACTATAAATCCTTCTTGATCGTCTGCAACTGAGAGGGATTTTCCTTCGATAATATCAGAACATTGCCTTCTTTTAAACTAATTTTCGCTTACTTTAAACTCCTCTGTATTGGGCAAGAATTGACGTTGTTATCCGTTTAAGTTATGGGAGCCTGGTCAAATTCTAGACTTCCTCGCCGTCTTAATTGATCGGTCTTAGCTATGACTTTGTGTAAATGTTTTTATTTACTTCTACTTACTGTCTAATTATCCTAAATAAGTTGTACGGCTAAAGGATGGTATAAATTTACAGCAATCAATTTTTTGCCGAATTCGCCAAAGGAATTCACCAACCTACCTATACATGTGCCATAGTTCCGTGAGCGCATAATCCCAAGATCAGCCATCTCATTATTATTATTAAAGAGTACCTTAGGTCCGTCGTTACCAGACACCTTTATTGCTATCGTGGTAGGCTCTCATTGAGGATTAGCTTTAGTTCAAATTTTATTAGCCTTCCTTTTACTTTGATTACTCATCTTGCAATTTTCCAATTGATCGAAGTCTTGCGGATTTTGCTAATTGTATGGCATTTCCTTCTTCATTAGCTGATCTCAATCCCTCTGGAAATGAGGCCACTACCACTGAGACAGAGGCAACCTCCGTATGGCTTGAAACTGGTCAAAGTTTGGATGAGCTTCTCTCCATTGTCATTTGCCCCATGGCAACGGATATGGAAGCTGTTATGCGAGCACTCGAACTTGCGGACGGTGGATCTAGGTCCTGTTTCAACGAAACTCCTGAAGCAGCCTCCCAGTTCACTCTTACAACCCTTCAGGTTATCGTTTGTCTTCTCGCACGTTACCATCCTTCTGTTCTCCAATTGCCCATAGCTCAGTCAGTTCCTACTCAAAGAGGTCTGTTTCATCGGCAAAAGTGAAAAGTATTTTCTAGTCCTGAATTATTAGTACTATATAAGCTTTCTTCCTTTTATTTAGCTCTTCCTTCCTTCCCTAAGTCAGTGGCTGCACGGCATAAAAAGGCACCAGTTATATTGGCCAGTGCAATTCATGCACTCACTGCTCTAATGAAAATCGCTTCCCCCGAAATTCTCTCCACCAATCCGGAAAGGCCTCTCTCTGGGGTTCTGCCTGTGATGTGTCGACTTGTCTCACGAATAGCTCAGGTTCGTAAAGCACTGAATTAGACTGTATTCAGTTCTAAATAGTACATTAATATGTGTACATTGACGATATTTTTACGACCTTGAAGCGAAGGACAATATGTAATTGGTACTGCTATTTTAAATTATCCCTCCATACACTTATCGCTTCTTCCAGCTGGAGCTCTTACAACCAACTTCCTCGTCGAAGTCCAAAATAGCTCCTTTAGAAGAGAATTATAAGGCACCAGATAATGCAAGTCTTGGATCCACTTCGACAACTTCGACAGTCACAGGGAAATCGCCTTTTGGACCTCTAGATCTTGGATCCATCTCAGCAGGCGCTTTCAAAACTTCTACCTCTGCTGAAACCGCCATTACCTCTACCACTCCCGGTAAGGCATTTCTTATGAACATTAATTATCCTTTTTTGACCCATAGATGCTTTTAGCTAAATATGATTAATTTCTCGGCTATTTATAAAGTATTTAGCATATATTCACTATTTTTTTAATCGTAAACAATAATCTGGTCCATTGTCATTTTGCTCGTTGGCAATAATTTACTGAAAAACAACGCTGATTTCAAATCTTCGGCGCTATTTTTTGCATTTAACGGCGTTAAACCGTAATGGTATTTCTAGCCACAACCGTATAACAAAAATTTATATCTCTAAACGTGGAGTGGGTGATAGACTTACCTCCGCGTGGTGCACCCTGGGCAACGTATACTCATACGCCAAGAAAGTCTATAAACCGGCAGTCGACTTCTGACTTCAAACTACCATGACCCCATTGTATGTCTTATTCGATCATTTCCACCATACTTATCCTACTTTTTCTCCGCTTTTGTGTCTGTCTGTCTCTTTTACATCTTTGAATCACTCCTCTGTCCTCCCTCTCCACTTTTTCTCACTTTGATATTCCTCCTTCCCTCTATGAAGCCCGAAGTAAGCTAACGCGCAAATGGTATCATAAAGCCCGCCATTTGAAATAAATAAATAGATATCTCTAAACGTAGAACATATGAGAAGGAGAGAGAGAGTTAGTGGTCGAGAGTCATCGGTGCGATTAATGAAGGGGCCCGCGTTCTACAGTATATAACATGGTATCTTCTCTTTGCGGTTTAGGCACTAATGACACAGCTTACAATGCAACCACCACTGCAGCTGAGGCAGCATCAAGCGGATATGCCAGTCTCAACTCGAAGCTGGGTTGGAGCCAGGAGCAGGCTTGTCTCGCCGACTCCTTAGTCTCTTTCCTCTCTACAGTCGCCCAACATCACTGCCATCGCGCTCATTCGGTGTCTTCTGCCAGCACTGTAAATAAAAATGACGGTGGTTCAGAGGATGCTGTGGCTACCGAAAATGAAGATAGTGCCGTGTCGAGTAGCAGTACTCCCACTTCACCTAACAGTGCAGGTTGCAGTAGTGCATCTAAATTGTTGCCCGGCGATGCACCGCCTTGTGAATGGCACCAACTTGTAATTGCTTGTCTTCTTACTTTTATTCAACATGAGCATATCAATGAGGAATTGGATTCTCCAGAGGTATGGACAGTTTTGTTTAACCATCTCTTATGAAATTTATAAAACCATTTCTCTTTCTTATTCCGTTAGCGCACTTTAAGGTGTTGCCTTGCGGCCTCATATCTCTCGGCCCGAATTGTTGCGGCTTCTCCACTTGCTGTGTTTCGATGCCGTGCCGTTGAGTTTGGTGTATTTGAAGCCCTCACAAGAGCTTGGACAGATGCATCAAATACTGGTGGATCTCCTCTTTCTACAGCTCCCCTTTGTGGAGCTACGACTCGAGCTGTCTGTCTGTCCGCTATTGAAATGCTTGTCAATCACTCTGATGCTGATGTTAGTTCGTGTTGTGTGAAAACGCTAATGCCTCAAGTATTTCACTGGTTATATGAGCTCTCTGTAGCTTCTGCACCAGCTTCAGGAGCTCTTTTACCAACTTCTTCGATGAATGATGTATTTGGCGAAACACCACCACAACCGTCTCATCAGCAGTATCAGCATTTCTTCGTTGCTCGATTGGAAGAAGCTGTCGCTTCTGCGATAGCACTTTCACTGAATGTAGTGGACATCGCAGAGGCCTCAGGACGTCAGAACCTCCTCGCTATTCTTCTACCTCTCTTCTGTGACCTTCTCCATGACCCCTCTTCCGACCCATTGCCCAATCGGGCAAAAGATGGTGATGGAATGACTGCTGTTCGTCAAATGCTGCATCGCCTAGCACTAAAGAATCTCCTTACACTTGGCTCTCGCTATCCCGCAGAATTTAGACACGTTGTCTCGAAGGTCAGTAGTCTGAAACCGAGAATTGAGGCTGCTGTGAAGGCTGCAGGATCCGCGAAGAATACAACAGCTGCTTCCTCTTCTCAGAATCAACAAAACCAACAACGGAAACAACCTACGGCACCCATAAAGCTAAAGATTGGCTTCTCAAACTTCACTTCCTAATTTGTCAACATCTTAGAGTGCGACTTCCCCAATCATTGGTGTTGTTATTCCCTTTCAGTTCGCTTTCACCTTTCCTTACCCTCACGAAGGTAAATTCATTGTTTGCATCTCTTTTCTTTGTTTGCGCGCGCGCCTCTCCTTCCTCCAATGTGTCCCCCTCTTTCTTTCCTTCACTTGCGCAAATTGACGACTAGAAATGACCTGATTTCAATCATTATAAGCAAATTTGTGTTGATAATTACTTCGCCTTTTTGGTTTTTTGCCCAAAGATCATTGTATGGTAGCTTGATCTTCCAGTTGTGAGAACGCTGGTTTACACCCGTTTATTTGAACGTAAGACGGCCTAGGCAAATACCGATGCCATTAATTAATTCGTCGAGCTATCATATTCTATTATATCATCATATTCTTGAATTGATACATTTCCTGACTAATTTTTTATCAAATGGCAGGCTTTATTACAGTTATTATTAGCCCTTTAGCTGACTTCGGGTTTCACCGGGTGGTGGGGGGGGGGGGGGGGGGGGGGGGGGGNGGGGGGGGGGGGGGGTGGAGGGACATCAAAGTCACAAAAAGTCCAGTGGAGGAGGATAGAATAGTGATTCACAAATGTAGAAGAGACAGACACATAGGTAGTAAAAAGGTGAGGTGAGTACTGTGGAAGTAGTCGAATATGACATACAGTAGGGCCATGGTAGTTTGAAGTCAACTGTCGGTTGATGGTCTTTCGCCGTATGAGTATACGCTGCCCAAGTTGCGCCACGTGGAGATAAGTCTATCGCGCACCCCTTGACAAAATTAATTATTTGGAAAATATATATATCTCAAAGTGACTCTATGCATTGCCCCACCCCTCAACCTTTCATACCTTATCTATACACTTGTACTGTTGCTCTATTTCTTTACCCTAATAGCCAGTGCAGTTGAAATGACTCATATCTTGGTACTGGAGGCGTATTTAAGCTTCTGAGATTCAAGACACCATTAACTCCTCTCTTGTAAACTCCCTCTCCCCCCCCCCAGTTCTGTTATAATTTATATAAATAGACGGCTATCTCAACCCATGAGTCGTCTGTAGTAAGTCTGAATGCTAAGATAAGGGTGTGGAACATGAAAGAGGTTCATAAGAAAAGTCATATCTTTTTCTAGTCATCATTGTTGATGCGTTCAACAAAGGAAAGGGGTCAGCTATATTCCAGTCGTGTCTCCAAAGAGGTTTCTTGCCCATTTTAAGTTCGCAGAGTTAAAAAAAGGCATTTCAACTAAATCACCCCTCTCCAGGCTCGCTTTAGGCAGTCTCGTCTTATTAAATGCCTATTTTTTTAGAAAATAATGGCTGAAACTTATGGGAAAATGCATGTACTTAGAAACAGTCATCGAGATAAAAAGCACTCCCTGAAGCAGAGCCAATTTGGTGGGCAAAAGATCAAAGTACTCTGTTAACTTAAAATAATGTAGTCTAATTCAATTTTCGCCTTTCTCTCAAGCTAGCATGCACTAATTAATAACTCAGTAAATCTAAATCAGCCAATCCCTTTAATTTGATCGAATCGAGTGGGGGCTTTGCTCTGTGCTTGGACGAAATCGAAATACATTTCCAATGTGAGGCTGGGAAAGTGCGAATAAATGTTAATCTTCCTCAATTGAAACCTAGTACCTTCTTCAATTATCACCAACTTGAGCACGAAACATCAAGCGATTGAACCTGAGAGTTTTTAAGGATAAACCGATATCCCCTACAAAATGTTGGTACCTTTACAGAGCTCCCTCTATTGACTCCTCTCGTCAGCAATTATTAAGTTTGACCCAATGGCAACTCCTGTTTAAAGCGTATTTTTGAGTATCCATTTGATTCAGATAAACTGCCAAATCATTCGCGGTGATACTTAGCGTAAATAAGAAATAACGTTGAATTGCTTAATTAGTGAATGGCGAACCCTACTTGGGTATAATGAAGCAACCATTTAACCATTAAAAGCTAAGATCCCTATTGCCCTCAAGGCAGCAATTCAAACCCTACGGAAGCCTATCCTGGTAAAATGGAAATCTGGGCTTTGGAATGTTTTTTGAATTTGGGCTAAATTGGCTGAAAAAATGTAATTGGGCGTTTCGGGAGTAGTAATCACATTTACACGAGGTTATGTGAATACATTTCTTAGCATTTTGAATACTTTTTTGAATTTTCTATCTCAGCTGAGCCTTCACGTGCCCTAAGTGGTAGAGTTGGAATTCGAGTTGCGTTATTTTTGCATAATTTAACATGAGGTAATCGATTATTCATATATTCGGTTCCCTTTCTACACGAAAGTTAGTGTTTCTTTATTGGCGATTTTAGTACTGCAGAACAGGAATATAAGATTGATTCTACTGAAAAATTTTTTCTTAATTATGATAATCAGTACTCTCAGGATAGCTATGGATCTGGATCCGGACCTTTGAACCTTCAGAATCAGTCTTCTGAAGCCATTCAATCTCACCCTCCTATCACTGAAATTTTATCCGCAAATCTTACCGTACCGGAAGTCGCTGCTTATCAACAAGTTCGTACTGAAAACTCATTTAGTTCTGATAAGTATTCGACTGGTGAGTGTTTTAATATACTTGGAGATAGTGGATACGATGAACAGATGATGCCTTCATATACCGAACAATGCTATGATTATAGTCTTCAGTCTAACTCAGGATGTCAAAGTCTCAACACATCCACCTACCAAGTCGAGCAATCTGAAGATGAATTTCGTCCTTTCGTCCAAGATACAAGAAACGATATGTACAATTATGCCTCAGTTATGCAAAATAACAGTGATTATGGTGATTTCTACGGGAATTCTGACAATCAGGGTCTTTCAAATCACGACTTTTCTAGCTATGCTGGACATGAACCACGAAAAAGAAGGGTTTATGAAAGTGATCCAAACAGGCTGAGATCTTCTTCAAATTGTCAGTTGAATCCAACTGCTGTCGCAATCATGGATGCCTGGTACAGAAAACACCTAGATCGACCGTATCCAAATAAAGAAGAGAAGCTGAATATGGCTATTGCTGGATCTATCACAGAAACTCAGGTATTTACCACTCTTAACCGCATACCTCTTAACTTGCTTGGCTAAAATATCGATTATTTTTTAATCGCTATCTCAAATTAAAGTGTTTTTATTTGCTGCCAGATTACAGGAAAGGTCTTTCCCTAGTTCGTATATTACTTAGTTGTTTATATCTGTTTGTTTATCTTCCAGGTTGGCTCCTGGTTTGCTAATCGGCGTAATCGAAGTAACAACACACGACCCAAACAAAATATGAAACGTTTAAAGTCGGCTATTTCTTCACTTTGTATGGAATATCAAGCTAGATGCAATGGACTCATAAACGGTTCAGAATTACAAGCTAGAATACTTGCTCTAATTGAGCAGCATATGAAAGTATAACCACTTCCTGATCCCTCCCCTGTATATTTTTTTTGCTATTGCGCATAAGTCGCTTCAAGTCTTTCATTGAACAAAATATAAAGAGATACTTTAATATATCTTTCCTGCTTTGAGTATGCATCTCATTTATTCCTTATTGCCTTTTTAATATTTGCCGCTCAAATGCTATCACAGAATCTCGTAGTGCCATTTTGAACGCCTCACTCGCTATTGGTCATTCTGCAATTTTCTAATATTTTATTGATTCCGCTAAGACTTGGACTCCGTACCTCATTGATTTATTAATACGAAGCAGTAGGGAGTGAGGCGTTGAAATACCGTCTACATCTGAGCCTCGAATTTCACATTAATAAAGTGAATTTAACAAGTAAATACGACTTTATTATAACTTCTTAAAACCGTTAAAGGTCTTTAATTGCGAAGTGACCCATAATAACGTTCCTTAAAACCGCATTTTCTAAAGTGCAAATTTGAGAATTTTTGCATGCTATATTGAGCGCTTTTGTATTATTTATTTATATCAAATGGCAGGCATTGCAGTAGTTATCATTAGCCCTTTAGTTGACTTCAGGCTCCATAGAGGGAAGAAACACCAAGGTGAAAAAAATTCGAGAGAGGAGAGAACAGAAGATTGATTTAAAGGCGTAAAAAAGACAGACGCAAAGGTAGAAAAAGGTGAGTTGCGTGCTGCAGAAGAAGTCGACTATGAAATTCAGTGGGGTGGTGGTATTTCGAGGTCAGAAGTCAACTGCCGGTCTATAGACTTTTTTGTCGTATGAGTATACGTGGCCCAGTGTGCACTACTTGGAGGTAAGTCTATCGCACACCCCGCTTTTGGATTATAGAAATACAAATATCAGTATTTCTTCCCATGATGAATAGTTATAATAATTCCTACGCTCGCTTAGGAAGTGTTTTCAAACGCTAGTGTTGGGTAGAAAATGGCATCATGGAGCCTCTCTAGTGACGGGTTTGAATACTGTCACTCTCGAAATCAGCCAACCTTATCCAGTAAATTTGGCTTATCCCCTCACTTGGCTTTCGCTGACTGGAATCGAGCCAGTCACCTTTGACTTGGTGCGCGCACACAATGACTATTGTGAAATATTATATAGCCACAATTACTTCCTTTTGCTTCGAATATTTTGACGCCATTCGTCACATGTCAACACCCAGACCAGACCCCACTTACGTCTGCTTAGATGTGTGAAATTACCGGTTGAAATCTGGCAATGCCGTAGTCATTGGACTCAGTACCCCCATAGTTTCACCCAATGAGGAAGTAAGACCTGCAAATACTGAAGCCTTAGGCACATGTCTAGGTTAGGACAAAATACACATAAGTATCCACAAATTGGTACTGTCTCGTGTACTCTAGACTCCCTTTAAGGCACAGAGATTTGATTATGAGTGACTTCCTTCTGTCGTCAAATTAATCTCGTCTATTTGCCCAAATCATGGCATTTTTTTAAAAATAACACATTCGATGGAACTTTATACCTCTTTCCTATTGCGTTAACTTTACTTACATTGTTTTAAAGAATCATTCAGAAAGTAATCTCTGGAAAGCACTTTCTTAATTTTTTCGAGATTCCAAACAAGCGGAAGTGGCAAATGGAATAGCAGACGATTTTTGAGATCTAATCCATCGCGGAATCGGAAAGTACAGCTCTTTTATTGCTTTAGAAAATTAGTGAAAAATTTCACCTACCAATATTTACCTCAGAGGAGTGCACGTGGCGCACAATGAGCAACGGCAGTTGACTTCCGACTTCAAACTACCATCACCCTACTGTATGTCATATTCAACTACTTCCACAGTACTCACCTCACCTGTTTTCTACCTTTGCGTCTACCTCTTTTACACCTTTGAAACACTCTTCTGGTTTCCCCCCCCCCCTCGACTTTTTTTTCACTTTGATGTTCCTTCCCCTCTGTGAAGCCTGAAGTCAACTAAAGGGCTAATGATAACTAGCAAAATGCCTGCCATTTGATATAAATAAATAAATATATTCCTCCCCATTGTGAGGCCCAAAGTCAACTAAATGGCTAATGGTAACTACCATAAAGCCTCCGTATTTTGGCATCCATTTCTACCGCTACTTTGAGTTAATTGGGTTAGAAGCCTGCCAATTGTTATAAATGGATAAGTATTCACCTCATAGACGGTTAACCGATTTTCCATTCGATGACCAATGTTCTCCAGCTTAATGAGCAGACTGCGTTTTATCTAATACCGCGGAAGTGCAACGAAACTATATTTGCTTTACATTTCTTCCCAATTAAAATTTTTACAACAGTAAGCTGCAGAAATAATGATGATTTAAACGCTGATTACTAAAATTTCCATTGATCAGCAGCGTAGTAAATTCCGCTATGCTCTGATAGAGGAAGAACGGTTTTGCGTCTCCAGTTGGCACAGAAGTGGGTGTGATCACTATGCCTTTTATTGGCCTGCAACTACGAGGTTGCAGCCACTATGTAACCCAGGAGAAGAATGAGCGATATAGATCGCTATTAGGTACGATTGCCAATTCTTTGGATCGATTTGCTCATCAAAGTGAATAAAATGTCAACCAACATTTTGGAATAGTAAAATAAATATAGTGAATTGTAAATTGAATGGAATTTCGAAACTTTGCAAACCCATAGTCCAAGTCAACTGCCACAGATCTAGGAGACTATTTTGAAGTTGGTAGCAAACTGGAAATACGCAAAAAATGGTAGGTAAGGTGTTGATTTCCGAGTTGTTTTACCCTCATGAAAAGTCCCTTTGACGATATTGTCATTCATGTGTTGCTTGGGTAAGTGATGAATATCAAGATTACCTTGAATAGATATTTATTTATGTATTTCAAATGACGGTTGTTTTGATAGTTATCATTAGCCCTTTAATTGACTTCGGGCTTCTCAGAGGGGAGTAACATCAAAGTGAAAAAATGTCGAGGGGGGAGGGGAGAACAGTAGAGTAATTCACTGATGCCAAAGAGACTGGCTGAAGCAAAGGTAGAGAATAGGGTAAGGTAAGGTGAGTACTGTGAAAGTGGTGGAATATGACA
>UZAE01014055.1:0-17059 GCA_900617975.1 Rodentolepis nana | reverse complement strand
AGAAGTCGAGCAGTTGGGTGCAACACACTACATCAGTGTCTGCCAATGGGTTCATGGGGAGAGAGAGTCTTTTTGGTTTGTCATCGATCTGTGATTCTTTCTTCAGTTCCATGGCTTTCTATATTAGACCAGATTGCGTTTTCAGATGTCTTGGTCTATTCTCATAGGTGCTGAAGAACTTGTCCATGGGAATGCGCAGTAGCTTCTCATACAGGATCAAGGCCTTTTCTTTGATAAGGGAACATATTGTGGTGCTTCCTGTAACTAGGAGCATTGCATCAATGGGTGTTGATTTTATCCCTCCAGTAATTAGTCGTAATGCTTGGTTGTGTGCCTTCTCGAGTTGTTTGAGAGTAGCTTCAATATAGATTTCTTTTAATTACATTTTAAATCAGTATAACTCAGGGAAGATGAAAATGTAAGTGCAAAATGAGATTAGTGTTATCACCTGAGACCCAAAGAGGAATATTTCGTTGATACAAGAAGTAGATGGACCACAATGACATAACAATGGTTATTCATTAGATGTCGAACAGGTACCACCGGCTCAATAAAATTGTTTTTTTTTTGGCTAAATGCACTAAATTCAGAAAATTTGATTATGCATGATGCCAAAGGATGGTCAACGTTTTGTTCAATCTAATATTAAAGTAAATAACTTTACTCGGATAAATTATATTCATTTCTATTGTTTCAGCTTCTTCACCTTTCCAAGTTTCTTTAGATCCACAACTCATAGCAAGATAGAGAAAAGGGAGGCTGTTGGTTGGGGAGTTTTATTGAGAAGAAAGAGAAGAACTGAGGGCGAGAGAGAGAGAGAGATAAAGTGTGAAGGATCTGGTCTGGATGCATGCGTTCATGTCTGCTTATTTATTCAGAACAATGGAAATAGGGAATGAATGTAACAGAAGTATTCCTAACACACTTTAGAAAGTGGAACTAAGTCGAGTAGGTGTGATTGAGGTCATTGCTATGCGCTCATAGCAAGCCTGAGTCACAATGGCCACATGTTCTGCTAGACGTACATCCAAGCCGGTAAAATTAAGGTATTCATGAAAACCAATTGAAATCATTCAATTTTTAAAATGCAAAGCCTAAATTTAATTGGATTTAAATACCTTGCTATTAGCATTTACTAATAGAAACCAGTCAAATCTTTATTACAATTAAAGTTCTAGCCGAAGCTTATGTGTCTATCGAAAGTGGAATCACTACATTTAAAGTTTATTCAAATTCACGTCCTACCCAAGCTATTCAGTATGTAACTTTTTAACATTTATTTCGAAATGTATATTTTACGGCCTACTTAAATAATGTGATTGTTATTATTCAAGTAAAAGTTAGCAAAACCGTATTACCCTCAAATCTACCGGGAGTACAGTTTTGAATGATTATTTAGCTAGTTAATTCACTTACTTGGCAAGAATGAATAAATTATCTTAATAAAAGTGAAAATTATAGCACATTTAACTCATAATCAGATTTCAGCCATGATTGGAAGATCAATAAGGTAAATAAATTGCAGATACCCTTGAAATGACACAAATACTAATCTAATTATTTAAATCTCTTAATATAGCCTTGCGGAAATCCGGATATCGGTACCAAACATTTAAAAAACCATAATTCCTCCAAGTCATAACTAAAATATCTTTCCACTTTTTTATCACTAAAATTAGAGACAGGTAGGGAACCGAGTAGTGAGTTCATGTTATTTTAAGGGCGTCGTTTATGCCCTTCTGCTACTCTGACTTATTGTCGAATTTATATGTATGAGGGAGGTAATTATCAAAGACCACATAAAGACAAATAGGGATCGACCTACGAAAGTAACCCCTAAGCATAAGCCAATGAGGTATAACCATTTCCACAGAAACCAGAAGCAATATCAGGTCTCCTAAGAGATGTATCCAAATTAATATAGTTAGATGCGGCTAAATTTGACCATATGTCAGAGAGGTAACGTTCTTGATCTCCGCCAGTAATAATGTTAGCCCCAAGCAATGACCAGAACGAGCAATTAGGATAGTCCATTTTAAACTTCTAAAGGTAGGTACCAACATAAAAGGATAAAATGACATATTTATTACGAAATATCACATCGATAGGTACGAAAGTTGTGGTCAGAGATTGGAATATTACCTACGGAGAATGCTTGATCGAGTTCCCAAATGTTGGGAGTAAGTGTGAACTCAAACCCATAGAAGTCTAAATTATTGTTTACCTGGCTTTCAAGAAACGTCAAATTGACGTCATGTCTAATTGCATTTTTACTTAATGAAAATTTTTCGTTACATCGTGATGTAGCATTTCAAGGTTCCAGTCATGGAATTTATTTCTACAGGATTACAGGAACAGTGGCTATTTTTACTCTACTACTTTAAATAATAACAAGGTTTTAAAAATAACCCCTTATTCGACAACTAAAGAATTAGAAAATACAGGATTTGGAAAAAAACACACGATGAAATTTGATAGAAAATTAATTGGTGCTCAATCATGAGGGACTTTAATTTCCGAAATTTGGCTGGAGAAATTGCACTTTTCTTCTTCGGTCTAACTACAAAGCTCTACAGCAGCGTCGGACCGAGATGAATTCACATGGCTCATTCAAACGTTTTTTTAATATCTCTCAAATCTCTATTTCCTTTAGCGTGATAATAGTATTAATTAATAATTAAACTATTGTGTTGGGAATATATTAATTAATAACGCTGATTAGAGGAAAAGTGCTTCTTAATTTTAACGCCATAGATGAACATTGTTATAATTTAGGCCATATGACCCCCCTTAAAGGGTCAATTTGATCGACAATCATTCGAGAATAAGGACAAGAGTTTGGTTAGCAATCCACGTGTAACTCAACTGACCTTCAATTTCAATATCCTCCTTGCATACATCATGTAAATTTATTTACCTGATTTCACTTTGCATTTCCTTGATAGAAGAATGTAACACCTTCTCTACCGTTTTGGGTCAAAATTATAAATGCTAACTTAAGCCGGCTGAAACCTTCAAGTTCCATAAACGGGTGCCTTCAAGACACCTTACACACAACGGGTTTGTTTTACTTTGAAAGGAAAAATAAATCGTTTAAAAAATTCCCTCAACCCCCCCCCCCCCAACTTATTGGTTCTTCTCGTAAAACAGGCACAGGAGCTCATATGAGTCTGGCTGTCTGTTAATTAGTACTCTCAGCAAATTGGCCAGGCGCCTGAACATGAAAACTTTTGCGTGAGAGTTATTACCTTCTTTACTATTGACTGCATTTACTATTACTGTTGCTTTACGTAGACATCTCCCCTCCTAGTCGACGGAGGTAATATTTAGACGACTGGTGAGATAAAAAGTAGTTTGGGAAACCTTGAGATGAAAGACAATTATAGAAATAGAAGTGGGAGGTTTATTGAAACATACTCCCCACGAACAAACTAACAACAAACTACATACACCAGACAAATGGAGTGCTCCTCTTAGTGCTTTGAAATAAATCTTTAATTTAGCTAAACTTCCCTGCCTTAACATTTTTAGCATTGCTTTTTTGGACATTATAGAAACCCTTAAAAAAAGCTAATTATGACAATGAATAAACTACATTTAAAAAATAGTAACAGTTAAAGACGACCTAACCAAATGAGGAAATCGATAAAATTATGAAAGATAATAAAATTATATTCTAAATGAAGAGACAATTAAGCAATGAGGGTTCAAATGAATCTTCCCATTATCATAACTGTTGACAATATTTTAATAAAGGACTTTAAATGAATTTCCTATAAATACTAAGTAAACAATTTAATTAAAGAGTCTTTCAGTTACTCTTGAAAGATATTGTTTCATGCACAGATTTTACAAGTTTTAAGCAAGAGATGACATCATGAAATTCAAGGTTGCTATGATGACTTCCGAGGTATAGTCTACTGTTTCACTTTCCAGTGTTCTAATATCTCATTTCTTACATTTAATACTGTTTAAGGCACCCAGAGGCATCTGAAAGTTTGCAAAAGGGCGGTTGACAAACACCCTTTGGCATTTATTTCTTTCTAAATATCTTTCATCTGCTGCATCATCCAAGTATTTTAAATTATAGAAACTTCCCTTCTCTGATTTTTAAGAAGGTTTGAATAATTAGGAAAGTGTAAAATTCATTGTATATTTTGACAATTTTCTTTCTAGCAGCAATTTTGGAAGTTAAACTGCCCAAATTAAGCAGAACCTACCTTATTCTATTTCAAATAAGTGTAGCTCTTAACATCATACTTAGCTCTTGGCAACGAGGAAAAAGTCATTCATTTCAAATAGCAGGCGTTTTGATAGTTATCATTGGCCCTTTAGCTGACTTCGGGCTTCACAGAGAGGAGGAGGAACATCAAAGTGACAAAAAGTCGAGAAGCGGGGCAGAATAATGAGTCACGGACGTAAAAGAGACAGACAGACACAAAGGTAGAAAAAAGGTGGGGTGAGTACTGTGGTAGATGTCGAATATGACATACAATGGGGTCATGGTAGTTTGAAGTTAGAAGTCAACTGCCAGTTAATAGACTTTTTTGTTGTATGAGTATACGTTGCCCAGGGTGCACCACGTGAAGGTAAGTCTATCCCACACCCCACAAGGAAAATGTTAATAAGAATTAGTTGACTAAACATCTGAATTAAAAATCTAATCCACAATCATGAAATTATTCAGAAAACAGGGTTAAAATCTTAAGTGGTAAACTTAGGAACATTAAAATACGAAACAGGAGAAAATATTCCAAAATAGACATTAATCAGGAAAAATCAATTCAATTTAACATTTCACTCGTCTCTTTCAATGTCATGGTTCGCCTTTCAGGCTTCCCTCCACCCTCTCTAAACTCCCCATTCTATCGTCCTACCGTTCCACGTGTTCAGATTCCTTTTCATAATAGAAATTGCAGATCGATACTATGGTAATGACACATTATTGACATTAAAGAGTTATCCAATCCATATTCAGACTGCATTTTGTTCGAATAACTTGTCATTGTCAACTGGATAAAGTTGAATTGATTGTGTGCAAGTAAAAAGGTGATCTTGAATTTGTAGATAAAGGGAATTGCTTTCTCGAGGCGATAGTTAATTTTGGTCGATTAATGCCGATCGCGATAAGCAATTATAATTGGATGAAAAAGCATGAAAGGAAAATGGAAAAGAATATTAAAAAAATATGCACAGTGCCTTGATTTACCCGCTTTCCGTAGTATATATTATAATTCTGAGGTAGCTAGTTTGGTTACGTATTTGTGTATAATGCAATTTTTTATTAGTTACTTAATATGTTCATTCACTTTGATCAAGACGGGAATTGGATATGGGAATGCGAAAGCTATAAATAAAAATTGCTGGCGAAAGTGGATGACAAATCGGTCTTTAAATCAAAGTCTTTCAAATGTACCAAATTACCATTGGTGTCTTTTGCGGAGTAATATATATTTGAGAGTAAAATTGTACCTGCTTCCAGAGTTACAGATAACAGAATTCATAAATCATCTCAAATTTGCACAAAGAATATGCACTAATTTGATTATCGACTGACTAGGTGTTTGAAATTTACTGAATTGGTAACAGTCACCA
The DNA here is from genome assembly GCA_900617975.1 of Rodentolepis nana. Lineage (NCBI taxonomy): Eukaryota > Metazoa > Platyhelminthes > Cestoda > Cyclophyllidea > Hymenolepididae > Rodentolepis > Rodentolepis nana. Next base: position 11,464 of record UZAE01014055.1, on the reverse strand, counting down.
CACGAGACGAACACTTGATTAATGAAATCTTAAAAGAAGCAGACATTCCCATGCTCTTTCAGGAACATAGAATTTGAATTCGAATAGCTGAAATTCCGCGTATTCAAACATAAATTAGTGCACAATACATACCACATATGAGTGTAGTGGAAACGTTCGTACTTTTTACCTTCGATTACATTTTATAGACGCTCTTTGATCGGTTGAGCGCTTTTTATTCATTAAACGGCAATTATTCATTTAGCATTGGGTTATTTCGTGGCATAGACCAACAAAGAGACACGGCCCTTTTCTCTTTCATCCATTTCAATGAAAGGAAAAAAAGAATATTTCTACATTGGGTCGAAATGCGAAAGGTCATTCTTGCAAATAATAGAATGACCACTCTTATATTGACCACAAACCTGTTGCAACAGTTTATTTCCTTATATTCTGCACATATTTATTGCTCGATGGATTTTTACGAGGTTAAAGAAAATGCAGAATAATTAACTCCTAGTACATTAGGAGGGGTGAGAACATGTCTGATGTTTAAAGCTTTACTTTGTGCCAATTGGAGAAAGTGGTCTACAATGAGGGCGGAAGTGGGATAGATGAGGAGGATAGGAGTATAAATTTTCCCTGATATTGTCACTCCAATCTCATTAATCCCTCTGACGACCCGCCTCAATCTCGCCATCTCATTGGACAGAGTGTTGACGAATCGGCTTCGAGATGATTTGGTGACTATATGTCCTCTTGTATCAGCGTGTACTTATTCATCAGCCTTTCTACACTCACTTACTCATACTAACTGACGGATTATACCATGGTAAGTAGTGAATATTCTACTCAAATTAATTTGAGACCAAAAGAGCTTAGAATAGATCTATTTCACACCTATCTTATCAATATTCCGTAGCTTCATTGTGCCCCAAAGTTTGCTTTTGCTTAATACAATTATTCTAGAATAAATACCTGAATGACCAATTGAGCTCCTTTCAATTTAAGTCTAAGAATAATTTATATCTCTCTTTTATCTCTAAATTCTCTTATTTTGCCAACAATTAGCAATTTGCAAACCATTTATGGCAAACTAATTGATCTCATTTATTCATATTTAACACATATTTATTTTCCGTGGAAACTCTGATTGTGAAAATGATTTGGCATAATGAATGAGTATAGTTCATCTGCTTTTACATTACATAAGACACAAACGAGATTATCAGAATACAAGATGGGCATCTTCATTTTGATGATCGTTTTGATGACATTCGTATCGGCGAATAGTGAATCCAAGGACGAAAACTCCAGCATAGACGATTTTGAATTGCCTAAGGAACGAAAGCCTCTATTCCGCACTGCTCGAGAATTACGACGCTATCTTGAGCAACTTGATGAATGGCTAGCAATTACCGGAAGGCCTAGGTGAGAAACCCGCTATTGACCCAAAATCTATTTCTATTCATTTAGTATATATTATAGTAATTAGTAATTATATATGATTAATATTATATATATATATATATAAAGTTATATGAATGTATTTGTTTGATATTGCTTAAATTGCATGTTATGGTCACTGAAGTTTAACTTAATACTGTCTTTTATTTTGGACTTTGTTAATTAAAACAAAAATTCAATGGACGTGAATCGAGTGGCACAGATTTCAATATTTTTGCATAATTTTGATGACTTGCCAAAATTATTTGTCGTTGCATCTTGTATTTTTTTAATGAATAAATGGAGATTATTTTGCATTTTAGGTTTGGATGAAATTAAAGGACAGTCTACTTGGAGTAACGTAATTAAGTATGAAGCATAAAAATAAAGGTGATGGATGTCACTCTCTTTGTTTGTGCTACTCCCAACCAAATTGTGAATTATTGAAAAGTCAGTTTCCCTCTGGATGCGCTTTATTATACTTATTGGGATAAAGGCTTTTTCTTTTCAATCAATATCTGTTTTAACTACCTAATCTATTCATTACCTTTGATATAATCAGATTATTACTTTCTGGTGTTATCTTCAAAGTCAGCCTTTGTCATTTAAGCTCTATATTAGTAGCGTTGGCATTGGCATAGGTGGTGGTGGTGGTACGGGGGGGGGATGTTAAGAGTGACAGTATGAGAAAGTAAAGAATATGCGAAATAGCAGTTAATTAAGGTGACTTGGTATGTATAGGGGCTGTAATTGCAATCTATTACCGATTCTATGGACGTGCACTTAAATATTAGTATTTTAGCTATTACCATCCTGTTTGAAGTAAAACTTGCCTGACTTACACTGATGGAATTGTTATCACCTCTAGTCCAAAGCAAGTAGTCAGACAGGCGCATGTGAACTCAATGAAATTTAAAAGGGCGAATGAATGCCAGCTCTAGCCGCTAACGTCAATTACTCATCGCTATTTCGTCCATTTGCCATGGGTGAAGGCTCCGATGGAATAATCCTCAGATAATTAAAACAATTAAGAAGTAGCACTATCCAAAGAATTTAATTCTTTAAGGAAACTTGGATTGCAGTGCTGAAATACTCAGTTTACTTTTCGCATGCCTTCAAAGGGCAAATAGCTCCATCAAAATCTTGCTCTTGATGAGGCCTTCAATTCAAACAGACTGCATACTTGGCTATATAGTTAATTTGTTGGAAAAAAGCGGACAAAATAGAATTGTTGAGAACTTTGCGGAGCTGATTCAGTATTTTCGCTTTTCCTAAAGAAGCCTAGACGAGGCTAAATACTATGAGGGCTAAATCAGTGGATTCATTCTGAAAATTCCACAGGTATGCTTCCATGAGGAGAATAGATCCTTTCGTTTACTCCCAATTGTCTACTCACTGGTCTCGCAGTAAAGCTTCTTTTGAGTCCGCAGATTTCAGGGAGCCTAAAGTAAAGGCTTATACAATGTCATGCCTAAGGCAAATTGATCCTAAGACATTGTTTGGTTTATCCAGACTTTGGATGGCTAATAGCGTCAGCTCCTGTCACCACTTGAGGGTAAGTTGACCGAAGCTGGCATAAGTGGTAGAATTTTACTCTTCCCACGTGTTATCGGCAGAACCATTTTTCCCTTTCATCGGCAATTAACAAGGACTTAACGTGTTCAATCTAATTGTAATGAATAAACACGTTGGATATTACAATTTCTATTTATATCTATATAAATGCCAACCTTATTGTTGGTAGTGTTTTCCGTGAGAGTGGATATGGAGAAATTTTACTCATCATGATGCATTACTTATTTGGAGAAGTTCCGTACGAATTTCCGGATAGATAAAAAATTTTAAACATTTTCATTTTAGCCAATAAGATCTACTTTTTTGTCCAAGTTGAAACTTAGCGATTGGTTTTAGTGTTGGTGAGATAGCCAATACATTTAAGGATCGACGTAAGACAATGTTTGATTTAAACAAAAGTCTACACTCCCTAAATTTCATATCAAGTCACCTGTAAATAACTGCCCGTGGTCGTTCAACGCCCTCACATGACGCTCATGGCTTTCACCTAGACCTCGGGCCATAATCATAAGGTCCTCTTTTGCACTTTTGTAACTGTGAAAATAATAGCCTCCAAATGAGCTGAAGTCACGACATACAACCATAGGTTTGAGGATATAATTTAAACAATATTGGCTTGCAAAGGTGACTGAAGGTAAATGAATCCAGTCATTTGCGCCGGGTCTATTTCTTCATATGCATTCCTCCACAAACACAGTGAAAGTATTTTAAATGTAAGCTTAAAAATGTGCATTGAAGATGTAGGTAAATTGATGATTACATATTCAAATGAGGCTCATTGACGATTTCAAATAGCTCATGAATCTTTCGTAAGAAGTAGACGGCTGGGATGTCTTCTTTACAAATCCTAAGATACTTAACTAATTATTCATAATACTAACAACCTTTACCCCACAATAAGACAGAGAGGAGGCAAGAATTTAGTGAGCAGAGCTTATTTGGAGAGAAAAAAAGAATAAGTGAGAAATGACGAGTCCAATTTTGTAGTAGAGGTGAACATATCGTAATGGTCTGCTCCCTAATTTGTGACTTTTGAATGAATATGATATAGCCCCATCATTTACATAGAGACCAGAGTCCTATTCAGTTCCTCTGCAATGCATGAATTGAATTAATCGAAAATCGATATCAATTTTTATTGGAGCGGATGAAGAGAAAAGAAAGGCCACTTGCACATAATTAATATAGGCAAAAAGTGTAGTAACTGAGCTCTCCCTCTTATAGTTTGCATCTTAAACCCTTTTTGAGACGAATTGAGTAGCATTGACCTCTCATTTCTTCGAATGTGTCGATTTGGTCTATCTGAGCAGCTGTAATTGATAGAATATAAAATGAAAGTGTCTTGTACTCCGTTTCAAATCAATTTTCTTCAGAAAGTGTTAATATTCGAAAATATTTCTTTATTTATTTATATCAAATGGCACCCTTTATGATAGTCATCAATAGCCCTTTATTTGAATTCGGTCTTCACAGAGGGAGAGGAACATCAAATTCATAAAGTTTCGATAGAGGAACAGGAGAGTGATTCACAGATGTAAAAGAGACAGACAGAAAAAAGCGGAGAAAAGGTAAAATGAATACTATGGAAGTGATGGAATATGACATACATTGGGGTCATGGTAGTTTGCAGTCAGAAGTCAACTTCCGGTTTATAGACTTTTTGCCGTATGAATATACGTTGCCTAGGGTCCACCACGTGGTGATGAGTCTATCTTACACTCCATATTCTAAAATATTATTAAAAGGAAACATATTCTCTAATTTTATTTGGCATGACCCTTGAACATTGAAGTAATTGTAACCGCAAGATTCAGTTAGAGGAATTGGTCAATTTTCGTTGTCGATAAAGCCTCCATAGTGTATTAAATTTCGTGAAACTCATATCAGTTTGTACCCTCTTTGGGTCTAACATTGTCTAACATTTCGTTGTTACTCATGAGAATTTAATTTTTTAGTCACTTATTTACTGACATTCAAAGACATCATATCAAGCGCCACATACTTTATTTTAGGGGCAGGATGCAAAAAATAAAATGCAACATGAAATATCCTGCGGCAGTTTCAATTGGTCGATAAACACGGCAAGAGATGTCGAGTTATGAAAGCTGAATGGCGTAATAGGAGATAACTGCCCAGTTAACTAATGCCCTCGTGGTAATTTAAACCAGTCATTTTGTCCAGAATTCATACAAAGTGGTGGAATTCTTTAGCATTCCCCTCCACCCGATCTCTTTTTCATTTATTGACCAGTGAATGAAGATTGTCGAATATTTCACCTTAACCATACACGACGGCTTAAGTATAATATGGAAAACATCTATCTAATTATTTTAATTACATCATACTTTCCCTACCATACACACCAAAAAAGTATTTGACNAGCTAATGCCGTTAAGAATCACGAACCGTTGTAACCAAAATGGGTTTATTGTTCATGAATCTCAACATCTAATGGAATTTTCAAGGCAAAAAGCGTCAGATAAAGGCTCTAATTGATCTCAATGGGTTTAAAAATTTCAACGTTGAAAACACAGTTTTCAAATTTCATCAAGAAGAGCTTCACATGAAATTTTTTGTTGCAATTTACAACTGCGTGTGCCATTCAAACATAATACTACTTCATATGATAGTAGTAGTAGATTTTGTTAAGGTCTAATTGTCATGGAGTGACTTTTAATTTTTCTGAGGATAAACGTGTCTGTTAACAAAAAATGCCACTGAATACTTTTCTCCCAAATCAGGAAAAACTCTCTTACTCATAATCCCATACCACACGTTTAATATCTGAAATTAAAATATACTTACTCCTTTTGAGCACTTAAAGTGAAAAATTATTGTTGGGGGGGGGGCCTTGTTGAGCCCTATTGCTCTCTATTCTAGTCGAAGAGAAAAGTTTCTACTTAGTGAAATTAAGTCATTCTTCTCATAACAAACATATTTGTAAAAAAATGGAGTGCACGATAGAATTACCTCCACATGGTGCACCATGGACAGCGTATATTCTTACGGAAAAATGTCTATTACTCGACATTTGACTTCAATTTATTATTGACTCACTTGCAAGAAGGGGACAACGATTTTGCAATACATGGACCGGCCCATGTCTTTCCACACAATGAAGGCCTTAATTAGGAGAGAATTCAAGACCTCAATGTGCAACGAACTCAAAGCTCGAACAAAGGAGAAACAGTGGACAGTGGCACTCTCCGACATAGCTGACTGGCCAAGAATCGAAGCCGTTGCTGAGTTTAGACTACGTACCGGACACGATTGCTTGGCAAAACGCCATCACAGATTGGGTGTATACACTTAACCTACATGCCCTCTATGTAACCTACATGAGGAAATGGAGAAGACCCACCTGATTCGATGTCCAGCCCTAAAGACAACGACGGAAAGCCAAAGATATTGGGAAGCAAGAAGACAGCTAATGAACTGCTATTAATTAACTGATATATATGTACCCCCATCCTTGGGGGAAGCTGAAGTCAAAGTTTAAGGGCTAACGATAAATATCATAAATCCTGCCATTTGAAAAAAATTGTTAAATATAAGCAGATATACGTAGGAGAAATCTGCCACGGAACTCTATGGTTGATTAAAATGATTGCAAAGGATAGCAAATGTAACATATTCGAGCGGATTTCGAAACATAGAGAAACATCAAAATTCAGTTTCGATTGAGACTATTAGAACTGGGAGTTCTATCTTTCCAACAGTAAGTTCACCACAGAATGGTGCGTTAATATGCAACATGATTTAGATAAATCTGGGGAGGGGGAGGTGGCTAAGGGACGGTGAGTGGAATTGATTCAACTGAGTCCAAAGGGACAAAGATGAGGGGAATCTTTCCTCTATTCATGTCACTTTTCAAAATTGACACTGAAAATTTCAATATCACTCTACGTCCAAATATCAGGCTCTGGTGAATAATTGTTTTGCAGACGCGATTACCTCTTCTGGTTCAATTCTAGTAATTGGTTCCTGCTGTACACTTTTTTCCACGATAACTTATATAGAACTTCTTCACAAATTCAAAAGTTTATTGATAAAAGTCCCAAGCATTTCAGGCTTTAAGGTTATAGTAAAATTTCGCCTACACTGCTCTCCTAGGAAGAGAGACTAGAATCTGGTTCCTATATTTCAGTCCAACAAATATAAGTTCGGAAGAATACAAGATGATAGGTGCTTAAGGGAAATTCTGAAGTGACTTGCATTGGTTTAACTTTAAAATCAGAGGGTTCTAATTTAAACTAAGTTATCTAAGGCTCAGTTATTCATTTGTCTAGGGTCTCAAACTAAAATACCTGAAAAAAGTTAAAATTTGTATTTTAGAGCGCTAACGAAGCCACTTGTTAACTCATTTGTCACGACTTTATTTTAAACTCCCCCCAAATTGAAATTAAATAAACATTAAACTTTATCAATATTTTCATGGGAAAAAACCTTTTCTGCGATCCTTCATTAAAATTTAATAAGGGTGTGCTTTAAAAACAAACTTACGACTCTCCCGAACAAATCGAAAGGGCCTAAACAAATAACTCTAACCCTAACCACCAAATTTGGAGAGTTGGCTCAACGAATTCTAATGGAGGATCCAATGACCAAGTTTCGAAGGTGGTGAATACGTCATCTATCTGCTTTTGGATTAATTTCTTCTAAGTCACCGGATACTAGTACTACTTTAAAAATTTAATACTTTAGAATATGGTTTAAACTGTCTGTTAGAGTTAAAGCAACCAATATTGGTGATTTTGATTTCCTGGAGTCCAAATTCTTTCTATGGTTCTCGTACGAATTCAATGAAATGTATATTCATATTTTGATAGTTATCATTGACCCTTTAGATGACTTTGGACTTCACAGAGGGGAGGAACGTCAAGTGAGAAAAATTCGAGAGGGGAAAAGAAGAGTAATTCACAGAGGTGAAAGAGACAGACAGACACAAAAGCAGAGAAAAGGTGAGGTGAGCACTATGGACGTGGCGGAATATGACATGAGTATACTTTGCCCAAGGTGCACCACGTGGAGGCAAATCTATCGCACACTACATTCAATGATATATAAGTTCAGTAAAGCTAATATTTAGAGAATAGCGTGTGACGTTCTTTGCCATCGGCAGAATTAGTGTTTCTAGGGTGGAAAGATTGTAAGGTACCTTCAGTGCCAAAGTTAAGGGTACTTTAAGTCGGAGATCATCAAAAATCAAAAGTCCATAATTTCGGCAACAGTTCAAGGCGATTTCAAATTTCTATGTCAATAAACATCAAATTTTACGCCATTTCTTCTTCAATATTAATTTCATCACACACCAGGGCTTGTACTTTCCACAAATCCTAGTAGATCTTTTCCTAATCTTTTTGTGGCATAATAGTCTGTCTGACATTATGTTTTATGGGAGGTATTATTATCTATCCAAGAAGGGGTGTGCGATAGACTTACCTCCACGTGGTGCACCCTGGGCAACGTATACTCATACGGCAAAAAAGTCTATAAACTGGCAGTTGACTTCTGACTTCAAACTACCATGACCCCACTTTATGTCATTTCCGACCACTTCCATAGTACTCATTTTACCTTTTTCTCTACCTTTGTGTCTGTCTCTTTTACATCTTTAAACCACTCTTCCGTTCCTCCCTATCGACTTTTTTCACTTTGATGTTCCTCCCCTCTATGAAGCCCGTAGTCAACTAAAGGGCTAATGATACGTATCAAAACGCCTGCCATTTGATATAAATCTATACAAGAAAATGAACAGCATCTTTAATCATAGAAAGTTATAATGAAATGAATTACTGAAGAAATTAAGAAAATATCTTTTTTCAATTGAAATTACTTTTATAATCTTTCAATTATTCCAAAACAGGGCTATAAGTATAGACTAAGTGACACGTTGTCATATGATTTCACAAGTATCCCCCCCCCCCCACTCTGCACACACAAACATTTTTGACTAGGTTCTTGCGGCAAACTTAACCAACTATCACTTATTTAAATGAATTAGTAATATTTTGATTAGAACAGAGAACAATGTAACTCTATTGGAAAGTCTAATTAGTTATAATTTTATGAACGAATTCTGCGAGGAGATTAGCTTCTTCTTTCAAAAAGTTATTTCGGTTAAAAATTTTGGAGCAAAAGTCATGTTAATCAAGGATCAGGTAACCCGTTTTGTAGTAGTTTGTTTTAATGTAATTAAATTCAAATTTGTTTATTAATTGCAGTCCTTAAGTTTGCGACTTTTACCCACATAGTTAGATTTTTTTAGTTGACCAATCTTTATATTATTGTAATAAATTAAAAAATTTTAAAATTAAATAAAGCATTGCAATAAATGACGTTTCAAACGAGCACCTGGGTTAGCACCCATCACAAAAATATGCCATTTCTAGTCGAGGATTGGCATCTAGAGAGAGAGAGAGAGAAGGACTTACAGGTTAACAAATCCTTATGATTAAAATACCACGTCTTTAATGTTGCACTTGAAGGCAAATTTCATTTCCTGAATCTATTCCCGCCATGGTCAATATTAGCTGATGAGTTTACCAAAATGAATGGATAGCGCAAAACGCAGTGGCGTAAATGAGATAGAAATGTTATTTCCAAATAAATTTTATTCCCCTATTTTAAATATCAAAAAAACAGAGATTAATTAAAGAGGAAACTAGCAATTTGTCAATATTCTGTTAGAATTAATTTGTTTTATGAAAATGCGTGTTTCCAACAACAATCACATTGACCAATAGAAAGTGCATAAAATACTTGATGGGATGTAGGATTACTGTCGTCGACTTCGGAAAATGTGTCAAGATCGAGAGGAGGAAATAGAGAAAGATTGCAAAATTTCACGCTGGCCTTCTATTCTCCCTCCCCTTATTATCCGATTATCATCTGGCTATGCCTTACCCTTCCAGTTCATTCAGGAGGATGTTCCCATTTACGTGTGCATTGCCCATAAATACATGTTTATGGGAATTATCTTTTCTCTTCGTATCAGCACAACTCATTAACAAGACTGTAGATAAACCGGGCAGTAGATAATATGATGCCAAATTTAAAATTTCCTTAAAATCAGACATTTATTTTAAAGTTTAAAAGAGCGAAACTTGTCGAAGAAGAAGACTTCAGACTCATCGTCTTTTTTTGATACACCACAAACTTTAACTTAGCAGTTTCATTGCGTATTATTATTTTAATGTGAATTTATAGATACTTATACTATGGCGAACAAAGCAACTTCTTAAAATGGATCAACCTTTAATTATTTTTTGCCGACATCATGATTTGTGTTATCTGCCAAAATCAAATAAATTTTAAAAATTCTCACTTTTGCTCTCTTTTCTCCAGTAAGATACCTTATGGAGATAAGATATATTAGGAAGCAAATTGAGAGGTGATATACTATTTTTATAGTAAACAACGTTCAATTTTAGCTTGTTTGATTGTTTTAGTTCATGCACTTTTCCCTTGATTAAATTTCTATATTTTGATGGGTAATAAGTTGCTCTGGGTGTAGTTTAAATTTGAATGAAAAGCGTAGTATTGGGGAAGTCACTAATTTGCACTCGAAAGAATTATAGAATTATGGTAGATGCACTCACTCTGACGAACTTCACTATACTTAAATTGTGGGGTGTGCGATAGACTTACCTCCACGTGGTGAACCCTGGCGGCAAAAAGTCTATAAATTGGCAGTTGACTTCTGACTTCAAACCACCATGACCCCACTGTATGTCATAGTCGACCACTTGTACAGTATTCACCTTACCCTATTCTCTATCATTGTGCCTGTCTCTTTTACATCTGCAAATCACTCTTCGGTCCACCCTCTTGAACTTTGATGTTTCTCCCCCTCTGTGAACTTCGAAGTCAGCCAATGGCTAATGATAACTATCAAAAATGCCTGCCATTCGAAATAAATAAATACTCAAATTGTTTTAGAGGAATTTTACTTAAAAACGGTTGGTTTGGCAATCATAAATATATGGGGCGACAGATTGACCGGCTATTCAGTTTATCGGTCAGTTAACTCGGAACACTTCAGGTGATGAATGTAGGCACCGACAACATACTAACCAATCCCGAAGTTTGTTTCTCAAAAGTTTTAAATCAAGCCTGAGAGCTATAGACAGGCTTCGTAAGTAATTATGAAGGCAAAGAATATTTTCTCTAGTTTGAATCCATTTTGATTTAAATTCTATCTTCTATGATTAAAAATTGTAGAACTCTTTTACCCAACATAGAAGAAACCGATTATATCATTTTTATTATTGCCAATGATGAATCATAAATGAATTTTCAATTTACGTTGACTTTCTATTTAAGTAAATAATTTATTCATGCTTTTTAAATTTCCATCCAAATATAACAACTTACACCCAGCAACTAATATCGATTTTCTTTTAAGTATAGCAATGGTTATTATATTTATTTATATCAAATGACAGGCGTTTTGATAGTCATC
>UZAE01014054.1:0-17060 GCA_900617975.1 Rodentolepis nana | reverse complement strand
TGCACCACGTGGAGGTAAGTCTATCGCACACCCCGAGATATTAATATTGTGAATCAAGGAAAACAGAAATTTAATTTGCGATTTACTATCAACACACTTGTGTCTTTATCGAGCTCTGATATTTGTGGCTAGCCTTGAGGTTAATATGGTGATTACAAGTGACCAACAATCTACTCGCCATTTCTGTTGGTGTTGCATTGACAAAAGTAGCACAGCAGCTTTCGCAATTCCTTACAAAAGTCTGCGAGATCATCCACAGAACTGAGGACTATTTCTTACTTACCTACCGATACTGCTTCCCATCTAAATTGTCGACTCAACCCGATGTACTGCTTTCATCTTCAGTGCTCTCTACTACTACCACCACTGCTACAACTTCCATTGAGGCTCCCAATTGTGACGTTAAGTGGTTGATATCAGTTAGAACGTGTGTATGTGAATGCAATGAGCCTACGCTATCAAACTAGCTACACTCCTAGCCCTGTCTGCCTGATAATCGGTGGCATTGGGTATGCTACTTAAATGAAAATGAAGAAGACAAGTATACATTGATCACCTTGTACCTCCTATAGATGCCAACTAGTCCAAATCCAAATAATCCTTTGTCACCACCAATATAATCGAGCTGAACCGATGTTTGTTTGAGGTCGTGAACAGCCAACAGCAGTGAAATGACAAACATATTTCTCACTCCAGGAATGCGAGATAGACTTACCTCCACGTGGTGCATCTTGAGCCGTGTATACGCATACGGCAATGAAATCTAATGTTCAGCAGTTGACTTCTGACTTCAAACTACCATGACCCCACTCTATGTTAAATTCGACCACTGCAACAGTAATCATCTTACTTTTATCTGGTTTTGTGCCCCTCTGCCTGTTTACATCTGTGAATCTCTCTTCTATTCCCCCTCTCGAATTTTTCCCCTCTTTACTGTTCCTCCCCTCTGTGAAGTTCGGAGTCAGCAAAAGGGCTAATGATGACTAAAAAACCGTCTGCCATTTACAATAAAGAAATATTTCTCACTCCTTGAGAACCAAATCGAAAGCGGTTGCACAAAATACATATTTCTAACTATATTTCCTTATTCTCGCATTCATTTCATTTCTCCTTTTTCCTGTCAAAACAAACTTTTCCCTAGCCAGGTGGATTCGAGTGCAAATTGGCCTGAGGGAATACGAACGATTCCTGCATAGTTTGAAGTTAAAAAATTTGTTTATATACTTCCCTCTCTATTTTCGTCGTAAATAAAGGCAGAAAACGCGATACATAAATTTCCATTTTTTTAGAATGCGCTAAAACTCATCACCAATTCACGTTGTATATAATCTTGACGCTCAATTCACAACGATTGGTATAAATTGATCATTTTCTTTTTAAAGACTGTAATAATTGCTATGCTGAAGACTCACGAATCGAAAGATGTAATTCTGTGTTTTTTATTCGTTTTTAGTGATTTCTGTGATAGACAGCCTGTGTCAGCAATTTAATATCTTTACACATGCAAATTAGCTCTATTTGCATCTTGCGTTAGAGCAATATTAAACCTAGCTCATTATTCACATAATTTTTCCCCTTGATTTATAAATAATTTTTTTATTATTTGCCCTTGGGTAGATAAAGAATACTGCTGCTTAAATTTAAAATTAAAAAATCATTTGCTGACTTGTTTTACTCCTCAAGTACCTTTCAGCTAACCAACCCTTGCATTTTCAATAGAAATGGCACTAAACGGCTCTAATTTACTTCGGTTTAATTTTATTTCGCCTAAATATATCTTGATATGCGATAGTTGTCGTGTAAATCATTCTTTATCCTAACGTATCTGAATGAAATCATCTATAATTGAATTAAAGTTTATTAAAGTCAATGCGAACAATTGGTAGGACAGTAAATGCCTTAACATATATAGATTTTCACCTGTGATTCTAGATGGCGTTTTCTGACGTTTGGAGCTTGATTTACTCTTCCACTGCAAGAGAATGGGGTACTCGAAAAATGGAAGGGATGTAATTGGGTGGTTCACTAATAGTACAATCTGTTTAACCAACTGAGTACGAAGGAAATGATAGCGCCACATAAATGCAAATTGTGCTATCTTTGTCTCAACTGTATTTCACTGCTCCTTTAAAATAGGTTAAATTGTTCAAAGTTCTCAACTTTGGTGGATTTCGTCGTCGATCGTCAATCTCGCATCCACTCTTTTTCTATCAAGGTTTAGAGAACGGGCTTGAAGCAAGATAACAGAAGGAATAGAGAATGTCAGTGACGCATTGAATTAGATCACCGTATTATGACCTAATTGACTTTCAATGCAGTCGCAAGTTCAGTAATTCAATAATAAAGCGAAATTTATTAAACTTTACCATATTACTCAAAACTCTAATGTAGAAGGGATAAAATTTTAGTAAATTTTAAATGAAATGTCAAATTTGTAAATATTTAATATTGGCAACAATGAAGCATGAAAGATAATAACTTCTATTTTTGAGTAAAATATTCCCGTCTTACTCCATAAGACTTTCATCAGGACTTTTAAAATTGAATCGATTATTAGTTTTCTGCAACTTTCCAAGAATAGATTTTACTAACTGTTGAATGAAGTTTCCCGAGTTCCATTATTTCCAGGTATTTTAGATCTAAAACATACAGGACAATATTAAGGTTCAAAAATTTGTTGTGCACTCGTAGCGAAGGCAGTATCGAAATCAGACCATCATTACCTCCACCTCTCTGAGATCTGATAAATTCAGTAGAAGAGGAGAATCGTGATTCGTTTTGGATTCTCATACTAAATCATCTTACCACAATGGCAATCCTTTGACGTTAGTACTGGTGTCGTTCTGTTGTCCCATCTCCAATTTAGAGCCTCAATGTGTCATCTGATTGGTTTGTTTGAACATTTGATAAAGAACAACATAGTGGTTAATAAAAGTTGATAATACAGTGACTCCGACAAAATTGGAGGGAAAAACGAATCATTTATCCAATACATTATATGTATATATATATAAGTCGAACTAGCCGTTGACGAATGTAACGGCAGGGTCCTCTGGGATAAATATTTGATCAATAATTGGTTAATTATTATTCCCCACCACGAAACACGATAAGAAAATAGTTACATTAAATGCTCTAGATGCTTGCAAGTCGATCGATAATACAGCAGTTGTGTACTTATTAAAACCAAGAATAGTCAATATGTTTTGGAATACTTACTACATCAAATAATACAATTTCATTTTCCGTTTTTTTGAATTCCAACTCATAATTCCCGCATTCACGCAATCTCAACAGAACCGCCTTTTTTTCCCAAGAAGAGTTAAAACAGTAATTTTATCTCAAATATGGTTGAGTAGTTGTTGAAAACAGGCATAATTGCTTCTTTATTTAGTTATTTTGGTCTAGAATACTTCATAGCATTTGGAATCTCAATTTATGGCCCATTCGCGGTTTTAGGGCGTTTACTAAACTCCGATTTAACCATAATGGTCCACAATTTAATGACATAAAAATATCTAACAAAACTGAAATTCATTCATTCAAATATTATCCATTAAATGGGGGAGGGGGGGGGGAAGGAACACTCATCGAAATTATCTCAAAATGGAGTCAATTCATTAAATTCTGCAATTTTCTGAGGTTAATCAAACGGCCCCAATTTAATCAAACTTCCTCATAGCGACAACTACGCAATTAAGCACATTCAAACAAATATGAAAATTGTAGGAAACGTAACAATGAATAACCGATTCGAATGGTATTGTTTAAAAAATGAACTGTTTTCATGCAATATCATAAGACGGAAATTGTTGGTGGCGTTAAGTTTGACACTTTCGGAATTTCATGATTTTATCATGAACCGTTGGTTGGAACCTAAGTATCTCTTCCATTGTCTCGGACACTTAAGAGCAAAAGTCCACAAAGCGATTTTAGAAGAACCGAATGACATTTCTGAGTAACATAACTCTGACGAATATCTGGATGGAACATTCAATTTTAATGAAAATGTGAAGTAAATTTATTCCGCATAACAGCTACCAACTGCGACAATAGACAAAATCATATTGATTTTCATTTGTTTCAATGTTGGCTCTCTGATATGCAACTTAATTATTGCGGTTTGATGTTAAAATGCAAATAATTCTTTAACAGTTTAATTGTACCTGTAGAGAGGACCTAGTCACACGGCAGTATATTCTACTAACTAACATAGCAAACTGCGAACTCTGCTTAATTCCACGCCTTCGAGTTAGGGATTTTTCGCGTTGGAAGTATGTGCAATCACAACATTTATTTGGACGCGCAATCCAGGCGTTGGGNCATTTTCATTTAAGTAGCATACCCAATGCCACCGATTATCAGGCAGACAGGGCTAGGAGTGTAGCTAGTTTGATAGCGTAGGCTCATTGCATTCACATACACACGTTCTAACTGATATCAACCACTTAACGTCACAATTGGGAGCCTCAATGGAAGTTGTAGCAGTGGTGGTAGTAGTAGAGAGCACTGAAGATGAAAGCAGTACATCGGGTTGAGTCGACAATTTAGATGGGAAGCAGTATCGGTAGGTAAGTAAGAAATAGTCCTCAGTTCTGTGGATGATCTCGCAGACTTTTGTAAGGAATTGCGAAAGCTGCTGTGCTACTTTTGTCAATGCAACACCAACAGAAATGGCGAGTAGATTGTTGGTCACTTGTAATCACCATATTAACCTCAAGGCTAGCCACAAATATCAGAGCTCGATAAAGACACAAGTGTGTTGATAGTAAATCGCAAATTAAATTTCTGTTTTCCTTGATTCACAATATTAATATCTCGGGGTGTGCGATAGACTTACCTCCACGTGGTGCACCCTGGGCAATGTATACTCATACGGCAAAAAACCTATCAACCGGCAATTGACTTCTCACTTCAAACTACCATCACCCCACTGTATGTCGAATTCGACCACTTCAATAGTACTCACCTCAATTTTTCTCTGCCTTTGTGTCTGTCTCTTTTACATCTGTAAATCACTCTTCTGTTCTCCACCCCTCGAATTCCTGTTACTTTGATGTTCCTTCCCGCTGTGAAGCCCGAAGTCAACTAAAGGGCCAATGATAACTATCAAAAAGCCTGCCATTTGAAATTAATAAAATATTAATATCTATAAACCTGAAATTCACATCCTTTCTTCAAGTTACTTCGGAGGGTTTTTTGGAAATAACTCAGAAGAGAATTAGTCAATTTTTAATGGTTGAGACACTATAGGATAATATTTTGATTTTCATTTGATCCAATGTTGGCTCTCTGATATGCAACTTAACTATTACGGTTTGATGTTAAAATGCAAATAATTCTTTAACAGTTTAATTGTACCTGTAGAGAGGACCTAGTCACACGGCAGTATATTCTACTAACTAACATAGCAAACTGCGAACTCTGCTTAATTCCACGCCTTCGAGTTAGGGATTTTTCGCGTTGGAAGTATGTGCAATCACAACATTTATTTGGACGCGCAATCCAGGCGTTGGGGGGGGGGGGAGTTATTATCCAAAATGTCCAGGCACGGTGATACTTCCAAGGGCGGCAAAAGGCAGACAAATTTTTTTTGGCAACAACGGGGATCGAAATTTGCGTCATCGGTGAGAGGCAGCACACATGAGATGACAGCGCAAATAACTTGTCGATTCTCCTTCCTCTCGGAACCATCTCAATCTATCCCCTTCACTTTCTGGCATAATTGATCCAGGATGCAATTACTTTCACCTCAGTAGATTAAGGTAAACGTGCACACAGGGGGAGGGGGTGGGAGAACTGCAGTTGAGAATTTTGTGATTTGTACCTCGTTCTATGACGGCTACGCACAAATCCGTTTTCCAGCCTATCCGTCGACTAAAGATCACACACTTTTGGAGAAAGAGGTGACTTGACCCTCAGTTTCCAGTTTCGTCTCTACTCCCACAGTGGGGAAATGTGATGAGGGTGAGCATTTTCACTTTCGACCAGGATTCTTCAAGTTTGTATATGATTTCCTTTTTTGGCATTCAATGTGAGTGACTCATAGCTCAACGAATCACAGTGTGAGGTATAATTTTGGCAGGTAACCTGAGCCTCCAATTTCAAGTACAGCTTTCAAAATGGGGCACAAGTATCAACCCATTGATGATATGTTTTCGCCTCTTTAATATTTCTACTCATTTTGGTTTAATGTAAAATCTTGATTTTGTAGTCAGTTGAATATCGCCATTGCGTAAATTCGACTGATGAGCATGTTGGCCTCTTGGTGATAGTTGTGGCAGTCACGATTTGATGTCCAGATTAAATCACATCATCCATTAAACACCTACTTGAGCATTTGTTGATTACAATGCATTCGTCTATTTTGCTTCGATTTATCACAGAGGTAATTAATTGGATCATTCATGTCAGCTGAAGGTGGATAAGAAACGTTTCCAAATTTGGAATATTGACAATGCTATTAATTAAGTCAAGTAATTTTCTGTTGAAATGTGCTTTATTCAATGAACAAGCATGCTCACATTGCAAGGAAATGGAACATTTCAGTTCAAAAGGTCATGCGACTACTTTTAGATATCGTCTATTGTGTACAAATTGAATTAAAGTGCAAAATTAATTAAGATCTGTTGTCACCTAATTTGATAAATGAGTTGATAGCCTGTTTTGTTATTCAACAGAGAAATGAGTATAGATATTCAACCATAGTTATTTTTAATTCAATAATTGTTCAATTTTTTTCATGATTCCGCAATCTTTGCATTCTTTTTCCTGGCTAGGGAAAAGGTATAAGAACACAGTAAAGTGGAAATGGCAGCCTTACTGTGTTCTAAAATACTTCGATGCCTACTTTATGCTCGCAATTGTCAACGATACGATACGTTTAAGCCTACCATTTCATAAACCGATTACAGAGCTAAAGGAGAGGCAATGAGAAGTCACCAATCTCATGAAAGTATATTTGAGTTCATTTTTACTGTTAACTTGGAAGGTACATGTTGCTTTTATTCATAAGAAAGATAAAATTGCCACTTCAATTGGCCTACTTTATTCCCCACTTGGAAGTATTTCAGCGTCTTATTAATATAAAAAAATAATTCTTAATTTTTAAAGTAAAAGTCAATTTATTTAAATTTGGAGAATATTTTAAAAAATTCAACAGTTCATTAAAAATGGGCGTTTGGCTATTTTATTTCCCGAAACATTCATTTCTACACAGGCGTGTCCAAATACGTCATTAAATTCTCCATAATTTTTATATTTCAACTATCACAAGATATTGAAATCCTTTGAATGGTCTGGTTAGCAAAAAAAATGCGTCTCGATTTTAATTTCAATTTTAAATTGTAAATATTTCTTAAAATTTATAGTAGTTAATGAAATGGATGAGTTAAGCTAATATTAGCTCATTTTTTAATAAAAAAATTAAGATTAAATATTTTTAAAGAAGAACCCCGAGGTGAATTGTACTGCATTGGAAAAACAAAGTGAAATAACAATAATTACGAGGTAAGTCACTTTAATTTGTATCGATTTCCTATACTAATAAGCTTTGACTTATGGTCAGTAATGTCTATGCATGCTGAGTTGTGTGTTAATGATGTGGAAATTAGACATAGGAAACAATTTCGACTGCATTGGCCTTGCCATGATTATTGATTGATCGACTGTAGGGTTTCTGTACACGAGACCGCATTTACTCTCTAGAGTAATTGGTATCACGCTCGGAGCGTTCCAGTATGCTAGAGTGTGCGAGGAGCAAGTAAGCTTGCTTCAGTCAATTTAGCTTTATGCTCCCCATAATACTCTCTCTCTCTCTCTCTCTCTCTCTCTCTCTCTCTCTAGACTACTTACAGGATGCTAAGATGTTACTAAACCCTCCCCCCACCCATTTCCCTTCCTTATAATTAGGTAGTGGCGTTTCACCTACTTGATTTCGGACAGAGATTCCATGCCTCTTCTTTTGGTGTCTGAACCATGATGATCTTGACTTATCATTGACCAAAAGTAGTTTGCAAGTGTTGAGCTTCCTCACTAATGCCGTTTTTGATTAGCTAGATGCTTCCCTGCATGTTTGATGGTTTGCAAAACAGTAGACCGTGATGGTGTTTGCGAAAACGGTCACACATTGATGGGGACAGTCTCTGTAGTACTGGAGTATGTATTCTATCCTCTTTGGTAGAGTTGCAATGCTTGAAAGCCAGAAACAGGCTGGCATAGACCAAGCAATACTGCCTTCACTTGAGTCTCCATAGTGGAAGTTGGCGTTTAGTGTTTCTAAGTTAGAGCGCTATTAACTCCGATAAAGTCCAGTCAACTCAAAAGCCACATAAAACAGGGCACGAGCTGGATAAGTGGTATTTCATTCAAGAATCCTGGTAATGAGTGGAAGATTTCTGGATTGGGCTATTGCTCCCTTCATATCTAACTGCCCAAAATAGTTCTATAGTTGGTCACGGTAACAAAAATTGCAAAGAAAGTTTAAGTTGCTACGGCTCACACTGAAACCTATACAAACAAAAGCAAGCCACAATAATTGTTGTTTACATTGATATAATGCACATGGTAAATTCAAACTTAATTTGGTCTTTAAGCAAAATTACATTTATAAAGTCCATTTTGAATAATAACCTAATTATGGGAGCGTTCTCATTTCCAAAATTTACATTTTTGATTGGTATATTGGATCACATCAAGCAATTTTAGATTCTATTGTGCATTCAGTCTCTTCATTTCCATAAATTATTGAGAGAAGATAGTAATTTGGTGAACTCAACTTTAGCATGCCCGAGTCAAGAGGTCTTATGCCTTTTCAACCATTCCAGAAAGTGCGCCTATGCTACTGATCGCGTAGAGAGCAGGTATGGGGCTGGGGGGGGGGGGTTGAGTGCGTAGACCTCTCAGCCAATCAATAATAGATAGTCATCGTATAGTCGCTGTAGCTAAAATTGTATTTCAGTGACTTCACTCTGTGCCAGTGTCACACAACCAGAATGAACCCAATTCATTCCATACTCACTGTTCTCTCAAAATTGTTGAACAGCCATTCCGTAGAGTTTGCTGTGTTCTAGCCAAGGCCTATTTATGTGGCATTCTCTACAGCAGGTAATGCAAAAGTTATTTTCGTATCAACGACTATTTGTTGATTATTCAAGCCAATAGCTAATAGAATGATATTTATTTTTGTAATAGCATTCTTTGGCCATATTTGAATACTTGACGTAATTGTATTCAACTGGATGGGCATCCCACAAATGGCTATACGTTGACTTCCATTAATTTTCTTAAAAATTCCCCCTCATACAGCACTATTTGACGAATGCAAGTTTTACGAAGATTGAATAAAGTAATGCTTACTTTATTTATTTCANTCAAGTCTCATCATCGTGACATACTGTGCAACAATATCACAAATATTATGATCAGATGTGCAAAGAAACTATTCCCGTAGCAAGACCAAACACTTTCGAGTGTTTTTTGCCCAAACACCTAGAGGGACTGAAAAGAACACTGCTGAACAGACTGGAAGAACTGAAGACGTACGAGCCTGAAGAGTGCAGTCAGCTGTCCTAAGGCAAGTCATCTTACAAGCCAAACGGATTACCATCGACAAATTCATCTCAAATATCAACTATTAAAATGACAGCCAACGCACTTTCACATTCCTGTGTAACCTCCTAAAGAACAAGTGCAAGGCCCAAGAAAATGACAATAAGATTAAACAACAAACTGCTTGGCACTGACTCCCAAATGGCTAACTACTTTGCGATGTTCTATTCCCGCAAGCAAAAGAAAAATCCTATTGCCAGAAACCATTCAAGAGATATAAAGAAACAAGTAAGCGGTTTGGTAAAATTAAGGAAGACACAACAATACCACACAAAGTACTTACTGAACCATTCAGTCCTCACGACCTTAATGCTGCAATAAAACAGCTAAAGTGCAAAACATCTTCTGGCGAAGACGGTATTCATCCGGAATTTCTAATTAGAATGGGACCCAAAGCTAAGGAAACCATGCTGACACTATTCAACAAAATTTGGGGGACTAGTCTCTACCTATCCAAAGGAAATTTGCCATAGTAATACCAATGCTAAAAAAGAGCGCAGATCCTAGCAACTTTGACAACTATAGGCCTACCTACCTCACAAGCGTGCTGGCTAAACTTATGAGAAGAATAGCTAACACGAGGCTGACCTAATCTCATGAAACCAACAACATTCTTAAAATCGAACAAGCAGGTTTTAGGCCACAAATATCAACTAACCAACATGTAGCCACTTTCTCCCAACACATTCAAAATGCCTTGATGCAAGAAATACACTTACGGCTGTATTCATCGATTTCAAATCAGTATATGACTTGTATGGAAAAGAAACTAATTATAAAATTGGGGAAGAATTGTATAAAACATAATATGCTTAACTGGATGAAAGCTGTCACAAGCTGCACTCTTTCCAATGTCTTCATCAATAACATAGGCGATTTAGTACAGACAGTCACGGGCATCAAGTGCTTACTTTATGCAGATGATCTTGTTCTATAGCATTCCGCCCCCAAGCAAAACGCTCAGAAGAGGGCGGAAAGTGCCCCAAATTATGCACTGAAACTTTTAACAAACTGGTGCGACAACAACGGAATGGTCATCACCACCTTGAAAACCGCATTCCAAAAATTTCCATTGGCCCACCACAACATAAATCCACATTTAATGTACGTGGATTTATTTATTTATTTCAAATGGCAGGCGTTTTGATAGCTATCATTAGCCATTTGGCTGACTTCGGGCTTCACAGAGGGAAGGTTCATCAAAGTAGCAGAAAGTTGAGGGGTGGGGAACAGAAAAGCGATTCACAGATGTAAAAGAGGCAGACAGACATAAAGGTAGGGAAAAAGGTAAGATGAGTACTGTGAAAGGGGTCGAATATGA
The DNA here is from genome assembly GCA_900617975.1 of Rodentolepis nana. Taxonomy (NCBI): domain Eukaryota; kingdom Metazoa; phylum Platyhelminthes; class Cestoda; order Cyclophyllidea; family Hymenolepididae; genus Rodentolepis; species Rodentolepis nana. Next base: position 6,130 of record UZAE01014054.1, on the reverse strand, counting down.
CAAGCAGTTGGGTCATGATATTTTGAAGTCAGAAGTCAAATGCCGGTTAATAGACTTTTTTGCCGTATGAGTATACGTTGCCCAGGGTGCACCACGTGGAGGTAAGTCTATCGCGCACCCCATGTACGTGGATAATTCTCTAGAAAAAACCAACGAGTTCACTTATCTCGGGGTGACATTTGACACAAAGCTAACACCGAAAAGCCACACTGATAAAGTAGCAGGACGAGTCTCCAATAGACTGAAAATACTGAATCGCTTCGCTGGTATCATATGGGGTTGTGCACGCTCAACTCTAAAAACCACTTACAAAATGTTTGTTCAACCAAAAATGTTGTTATGAGCCACTCATTACNGGGGGGGGGGGTTGAGTGCGTAGACCTCTCAGCCAATCAATAATAGATAGTCATCGTATAGTCGCTGTAGCTAAAATTGTATTTCAGTGACTTCACTCTGTGCCAGTGTCACACAACCAGAATGAACCCAATTCATTCCATACTCACTGTTCTCTCAAAATTGTTGAACAGCCATTCCGTAGAGTTTGCTGTGTTCTAGCCAAGGCCTATTTATGTGGCATTCTCTACAGCAGGTAATGCAAAAGTTATTTTCGTATCAACGACTATTTGTTGATTATTCAAGCCAATAGCTAATAGAATGATATTTATTTTTGTAATAGCATTCTTTGGCCATATTTGAATACTTGACGTAATTGTATTCAACTGGATGGGCATCCCACAAATGGCTATACGTTGACTTCCATTAATTTTCTTAAAAATTCCCCCTCATACAGCACTATTTGACGAATGCAAGTTTTACGAAGATTGAATAAAGTAATGCTTACTTTATTTATTTCAAATGGCAGACGTTTTGATAGCTATCATTAGCCATTTAGCTGACTTCGGGGTTCACAGAGGGAAGGTTAATCAGAGTAGCAGAAAGTCGAGGGGTGGGGAAGAGAAGAGCGATTCACAGATGTAAAAGAGGCAAACAGACACAAAGGTAGAGAAAAAGGTAAGATGAGTACTGTGGAAGCGGTCGAATATGACAAGCAATCGTGCCATGGTATTTTGAAGTCAGAAGTCAACTGCCGGTTAATAGACTTTTTTGCCTTATGAGTATACGTTGCCCAGGGTGCACCACGTGGAGGTAAGTCTATCGCGCACCCCATGTACGTGGATAATTCTCTAGAAAAAACCAACGAGTTCACTTATCTCGGGGTGACATTTGACACAAAGCTAACACCGAAAAGCCACACTGATAAAGTAGCAGGACGAGTCTCCAATAGACTGAAAATACTGAATCGCTTCGCTGGTATCATATGGGGTTGTGCACGCTCAACTCTAAAAACCACTTACAAAATGTTTGTTCAACCAAAAATGTTGTTATGAGCCACTCATTACAGCCCCTGAGGTGATTTTCAAACCACTCGAGAAGACACAACCAGGCATTACGACTAATTACCGGAGGGATAAAATGAACACTCATTGATGCAATGCTCCCGGTTATAGGGAACACCACAATACGTTCATTTATCAAAGAGTAGGCCTTGGTCCTGTATGAGAAGCTACTGCGCATTCCCGTGGATAAATTCTTTAATACCTACGAAAATAGCCCAAGTCACCTAAAAGCACAATCTGGTCTAATACAAAAAGCTATAGAACTGAAGAAAGCATTACAAATTGATGACAAAGTCAAAAGCCTCTCATTACTCTAAAACCCATTAGCGGGCATTGATGTACAATGTTGCACCCAAATGCTTGAACACGTCAGGAAAACATATACCCCTCTAGAACAAATGCGCTCATTTGGCCCTTGAGGTAACCAATGTAAACTAACCAATAGATCAATGGCTCCAAGGCTTCACNTGAAACAAATTTTTCATAAAATTTATTTATTTATTTATTTCAAATGGCAGGCATTTTGATAGTTATCATTAGCCCTTTAGCTGACTTCGGGCTTCACAGGGGGAAGGAACATCAAAGTAACAGAAAGTCGAGGGATGGGGAACCGAAGAGTGGTTTACAGTTGTAAAAGAGACAGACACAAAGGCAGAGAAAAGGTAGGATGATTACTGTGGAAGTGGTAGAGTATGGCATCCAGTGAGGCTATGGTAGTTTGAAGTCAGAAGTCAACTGCCGGTTAATAGACTTTTTTACCGTATGAGTATACATTGCCCAGGATGCACCACGTGGAGGTAAGTCTATCGCACACCCTAGAAATCAAGATACCACTGATCTACCGTCTATTTGGTCATTCTGGAAATTTAAGTTATGAATTTTTCGCTCCTAGCTATTGGTTCTCACTTAAGTTAAGTGACTTTTACAAGAACACTCCTTGCACATAATTTTTCCGATTGTCTTAACTTTCCATTGATTGTAACTACTTTTGAAAAGATGCTGTTGATTTTAAAGTTTAATTACAGTAATAAACCTGACCTCGCGAATTTAGATTTTGCCATCTAAATTCACTTTTAAAGGCAAGATTGATAGCAATTTCACTTGCCCGAGTTCGTGGTTCTCTCCGCGAAACGTATGCTCAGCTTTTAACAAAGTTAATGATCTGTCTCAAGAAGTGGCATTCCCTGCCTCTATCAAGATTAAGGTAAATAAATAATTTCAAACTTTCGGTAAGTACAATGTCCACAAAGCTAATTAAGTAGGCCGCTCAGTTTGCAATTTGTAGAGATTATTTATTTATATCAAATGGTAGGCGTTGTGATAGTAATCATTAGCCCTTTAGTTCACTTCAGGCTTCACAGAGGGGATGGAACATCAAAGTGAAAAAAATTCGAGAGGGGGGGGGAACAGAAGGGTGTTTCAAAGACGAAGGTAGAAAAGGTAGAAAAAGAAGTGAGGTGAGTACTGTGATGAGTGTGGTGAGTGGGGTGATGGTAGTTTGAAGTGAGAAGTCAACTGCCAGTCAATAGACCTTTTGCCGTGTGGGTATACGTTGCCCAGAGTGCACCACGTGGAGGTAAGTCTATCGCACGCCCCCAATTTGTAGAGGCAATTTGATATGCATATGGAGTCAAAATTAGATCCATTTATACAAAACATACCCAATGAATCATTATTTGCTGAGTCACGTGAATGCTTTCAAATTTGTTTCCTTCTTATAAAAGAAAACCCCAGAATAAGAACCGTTANAAATTCCCCCTCATACAGCACTATTTGACGAATGCAAGTTTTACGAAGATTGAATAAAGTAATGCTTACTTTATTTATTTCAAATGGCAGACGTTTTGATAGCTATCATTAGCCATTTAGCTGACTTCGGGGTTCACAGAGGGAAGGTTAATCAGAGTAGCAGAAAGTCGAGGGGTGGGGAAGAGAAGAGCGATTCACAGATGTAAAAGAGGCAAACAGACACAAAGGTAGAGAAAAAGGTAAGATGAGTACTGTGGAAGCGGTCGAATATGACAAGCAATCGTGCCATGGTATTTTGAAGTCAGAAGTCAACTGCCGGTTAATAGACTTTTTTGCCTTATGAGTATACGTTGCCCAGGGTGCACCACGTGGAGGTAAGTCTTTCGCACACCCCATGCTTACTTTTATCTAATGAGCATACTATACAAATTGCCGATCAAACTTAATGGGAACCACACAGTTAGAAAAAAAACTGTTTTTTTCGGAACTCTGCCATTTTTCTCATGGCATGCTATTACCAATTTTGTTAGATTGGAACTTACCATTGTTCTTTCTAAGTTTATCGATAAATAAGTTTCCAGTTTAATTTATGTACAAGCGAAATAAATCTAGAATTTTTCAAAGGAAATAATTTACAGATACAAATGGATGGCTACCCTTGACAAATCTTTAATTACTCTAGTTCATTCACTTCACTTAAACTTTATTGCTACTTAAATTGAATTAATTAAGCATTTGAACATAAATTAACATTGACTGACATTCGCGTCACATCTATCTTTCCAAATTCAACTTTGTTTAAACAAAACCATATTGATTAAATTATTCGAATTCCACTCGATTGATCCTGAATCAGAGCTTCGGAATGTCGTGATAGCTTTGAATAGCAGAAATTTTCAAGCATTGACTTCATGAGGTGCTTTATGCACACCCACGCAGATATGCGCCATAAGTGGTTAAACAAGTATTCAATACCCTGATGGTATGCACAATACGTCTTATGTGCACTCAACGCTGAAATTTTGCATACCTAAAACTTTACACATCTGTGAGAAAGTTCTTTGTCATAGTGGGCGTTCTGGTTAATTGATAACAGTGAAGATAATTTTGAAATTTGTGTAACAGAAAGTGGAGAGTCTATTAAGGGGTAGAACATGATGAATGAAGTGAGAATGTCAGAAAACTGTCATTTGACTTTTTAAATTGAGTTGGGGGACATTTGCCAATTGATCAGTTTAAAACTTTGGGTTCAGACATTCAAATTTTGGAGATTACTTTTCAGAAGAGTATTGGCTTGTTTTCACCAAATGCGTTAATGGTATTCTCATATACTAAGAGCGATTTATAAGTTTGAGCACTTCCTTATTTGCTTAAGAAAGTGAGAATTGTTGAACGGAACCCACCTGAACGATGGAATGAACTTATTTGCACTTACCTGATTCCGGTCAACAATCCATTAAAATAAGAAGATCTTGGGTGCTCCCTTATATTTCTACCACAAAGTAAAATGTTCCAACATAAACTGGAGAATTGTACTGGTGACCAAGAGGCAACTAAGTTAAGAAGAAATCGATACAGAAGACAATTTGATCTTATTATACTTACATAAGTGTTTGAGTACTCTGGCATCCAGATTACGGAGTGTCGACATAGTGAGGCAGATGTCAATTTCTCACAGAGAAGACAAGGGGCATGTGTGGCTTAAAAATGGTGAAGAAATAATTGGTTAAAGTGAGACAACCTGGTTCCTTTCAGATGGGAAGTGACTTTGTCAAGATGAAGGAAACATTTATTTATATCAAATCGCAGGCTTTATGATAGTTATCATTAGCCCTTTAGTTGACTTCGGGCTTCACAGAGGGAGAGGAACATCAAATCGGAAAAAATCGAGAGGGGGGGGGGACAGAAGAGTATTTTAAAGATGTAAAAGAGACAGACACAAAGGTAAATGAAAGGTGAGGTGGGTACTGTGAAAGTGGTCAAATATGACATACAGTGGGGTCATGATAGCTTGAACTCAGAAGTCAACTGCCGGGTTACAGACTTTTTGCCGCATGAAGGTGAAGGTAAGTCTATCGCATACCCCAGATGAAGGAAACATGTAGGGTTTTAGATGACTTGAATAGTCTTAGCTTGGCCTGAATAGGGTAATAAGGTCACTCCTCTTGTCATGAAGCCTAATTTTTGGATATTCCCTCCTCCTCGGAAGCAATCAGTTGCTAATCTTCGGATTTCTTACGTGGAAATAATGACCTTAACATAATTGGTGTAGCTTAGCTAATTTTGCCACAGGGGATGGTTAAAGCTTAGTCACGATCCAATTACGATGTATCCACATGGAGATTAGCCAACTAATTAAATAATTAGCAAAAACTAACTATTACAATGATTTTTAATTTCATTGCAAGACCGAGCTAGCATTCCCTACATTTCAATAAGTTTAAAAAGATGATATTTCAGATCAATCATGCTTAGTTCTCTAATTTTCAAAATTGCAACTGCTCTTCATAACTTATTGTTGGTGGATGATGGATATATATATGCATGTGTGTGTGTGTGTGTGTGTGTGTGTGTGTTAGAAAAGTGCATCTGGAGATATGCAGCCTCTATTGCTTAAATTCATAGAGAACTTTTCTCCCCTATTACTGAATTTTTTAAGTAGCGTAAAATTAACTTAGTATATGATTCGGTGATGCAAATGAATATGATGTCAATAAAGCAATATTTGCACAACATGGTGATTACAATGCCCTTCTATCGGTTTCTTTGTAAAAAGTGACAATTGTACTAAGACTAACTGCACTATCGCAATGCTCGAGGGGGTTTAATTTCCGTCTCTATCATTTATATAAGCAATAGACATTGAAAATTTTCCTTTGAAACGAATACAAAATTCGATTGGACGGTGGTACAGTTATTGCATTGCATTTTTAATCTAACGGAAGCCACATTTGTGAATAGAACACCTTTCAACATTTGTGGTG
>UZAE01014052.1:0-10805 GCA_900617975.1 Rodentolepis nana | reverse complement strand
AGGGAGAGGGTGGCGCCTTACTGGAATTAACTAATAAACAATGGAGGGGGGGGGGGAGTGGGGGGAAGGAGGTAGCTTACTCTTTCATTAACCATCCGAATAGGAGAATTAAGTAAATAATCGAATTATGAGATATGATGCTATCTCTCTCCCTCTCTCCCCCCCCCCTCAGACCCACCAGCTGGTAAACGATGACGAAGCAAGCAGTATGGGAAATTTAAGATGAAGTAATTCTCTTCAACATAGAGACATCTAAATCTGATCCACAAGAAAGACATACGGTGGTAGTAAAAGACGGAACTGAGAGTGGACACTTTTTTCCCATAAAGCTTACAGGGAAATGGTTAACAAAGCTAAAGAAAAGTGAATGGGGAGAAATGAAGCAGACAGCAGAAATATCATGCACACACACACACACACACACACACACACACACACACACACACACACGCGCGAGCGAGTTTAATTTGACTAGCAAAACCAACTTCGCTTCTTTATTAGAATAGAAAGAGAAATCACACACACACACACACACACACACAAAATCAAGCATAAAGCAAAGCAAAGGAAAAAACAGTGATACATCGCAGACCTTGTAAACACGCCGACCAGTAACCTCATTGAAACCCAACTCGGGGTGAATAAATTTGCACAAATCGTAAAATGTTTTCTTAAAAGTAGTGACTCTACTCAACGAGAAATAAGAGAACTTACCTTTCGTTGAGAATACTAACATCCACCAAGTTAGACTGTGTGAGACATCGGGGTAGAGAAATAGTCATGTTCCCGACAAGATTTGCAGGTAGACAATCGATAGATAGTAGAAAGAGACGGCGTCCTTGATCTTCAGGATCTGTGAAGACATTCCGCAGTGCTTCTTTCACGCCAGAAGTAGTAGGAAGCAAAGCAGCACAGAGGCGAACTGCTAGAGGAGATCGGAGGCTTTCGAGAAGTCGAAGACATGGTGGAGCAATAAGATCCAGTGGAATGTTGGCAGGAGGTCTGGGAAGAAGTATGAGAGCAAGGCATTGCGCAAACAGTTCCGCCCTTTTTCGTGATGAAAGTACTGCGGATTCGTCGCTGACGAGTTCAGAGAGATAAGGCCAAGTAGACGGCTATTAGAGGAAAAAGACATCACTAATAATGTATTCTGCCAATAACTTTGACACAAAACGCAAATATCCTATCGAAGAAGGTACAAACCCTGAATTCTGAAATGTGGTAAATCAGAAGCATTACAAAAGCAGCAACAAATAAATAAAAGTAAACATTCTTCAATAAGATTATTATATCATCAAAATAAGTAACTATTTATTTTATGGAATGTCCAATAGAGTCCACCAGGGTTCATCCAAATCGCTCTGATAGACCGAAGTCCTCAAAATGTAACCAGTTTTGGATGCAAAACGAATGCCATTATGTCTAAGACAATTCGAGAAATTCGATTATCTAATGCATAGAGGGAATTTCCAACCAAGAAATACGATAACGGGAATTATTTTGCAAAGCGTTAAATGTCAAGATTTTAGTTGAAAACGTGAGAATGTAACTAAGTTGATCAATAATCGATTTTCGGAAGAGTTAGCACAAAAATAACTACAAAAAGAGTGCTTTTCAATTAAGACGAGTGTCTTCAATCGCCCTTATCAACGCCTACTCCCAGAACAAGAGCATGGAACCTTCCTCCTCCCCCCCCCCCCCCCCCCTACTCAGATATGGGACCAAGAAATGGATTAAAATACGTCCAGTCTTGAAGTAACTCTTGAACGAGAATTGGGTCATTGCAAATATTAATCTACCGCGAGAAGAGGGGCTCCCAGAAACTTTTTGCATTCACATTTTTTACAGCTGAGTGCAATTTCGTGAAATAAGCCAGTTTTGACGCTATTTTTAACATTTCTATCTTAGAAGGGCGGGTTTTAAATTTCGGCCACTTCTCTTTTTACGCCCTTTACGTTGTGAACTCTTATAAACTGAAGTGCTAACAAAATCACAGAGGCGCAAAACCTTAAGTTTACGCTTTTCACGGCCCGTTGCGCCCGTAGGGTCACTTTTTGTTATTCAAACAATGACTATTTTCAGTTGCCATCTTTGTAATTTTATTAAGGCTAGCCATGCACACGCTGTACACACACTTACGGGGGAAGACGAGAATAGGAACATCCATCTACCTGTTCACAATTGAAAGGAGGTGCAGCAAATGAATAAAATTAGAACGGCGAACCGTTCTGATTCAATCAGTAAGATTGAATTCAGTGCATGCACATACTGACTCCTACCTCTTAGACGTGGCATGGTCAGTCGATGAATTTTACCCGCGGTACATCAACGCCCCTAAAGAACGTGAATTCTGCCAACCCCCCCCCCCCTCCTGTTAGGCCTCAGGAAGACAACTGGCTTTTAAAGGAGAATTTCAAAATTGAAATATTAAAATAGCTTTGTTGTTGGTATTAGCACCATTTAAAACTGCCTAAGAAAGTCAGGGATCAAAAGATGAGAATTGAGTAAGCAGAGTTAGGATATTTCAGAAACACATCATTGTTGAGGGAGGGGACAACTGAAAAGTGAGTAACAAAGGTTCGATAAAATGCCAACTACGCTAGGCAAACAGTATCCATTAGCTGTTGACCAATAAACATTAATTTCAATAAACTTAAAAAAATGTTATAATAATCTCACTTGATCAAGCAAACAGGTAATTGCATAGACCCAAAGTTTTCGAGCAGTTGATTTTCCCATTGAATCATCGCTTCCTTCACCACTCTTACTAGTGTCATCACTATCATCTGTCAAATCAAAACCCACTGCTCCCGACATGGAAGAAACGGAGAATTTAGCAGCTTGATTGGCCAGAGAAATCTGCTCTGGATCTAAGTCACCACTTCGAGGTAAATAGCGCATCAGCTCCATACGCTGCCGATTAACACCACGCCATACTAAGCCACCATCACCTTCCCGTGTTTCAGAAGTCTCTGCATCATAAATCTCCAGCAGGGAGACCAACAAATTGTGCAAAATGGAAGCCTGGTTACCGTCGATACAAATGGTGAAAGCGTAGCTAACATTATTGAGAATCTATAAGAGAATAAAATTAACAGCAACTAACGAATGGCATTCCATACCTTTTAGTAAATGAACTCACTTTATAAATGACAGGTAGAAGAGCCATGGAGTTTTGAATAACTGGAAATCGAACTAACTCCGACAAGAATTTCAGTGGTTGAGTTAGCAATAGCATATCTGCACTCAATAGGATCTAAGTAAGCAAAGTGATATTATAAGGATTCTTTTGGTTAAATTTTTACTTTATTTTTTTAATTTGACTCACCTCTTTTGAGATTGTGTTAGAAGATGAGTTATCACGCCACAATTTAGACATTTTTGAGGTGGGTTGAGTGTCAGAAAGTGCTGGACCCACTGATAAACGATTAAAAAAGTTGCGCAGATAACTTCGATACTTATTTTCCTCCGAAGGGAGAGGAGTAACTCGCCTCTTAGATTTATTATTATGTAACCGATCAAAAATCTCCGTTTTTAAAGCCGGTGAAAGGACTGACATCAGTTCTTTGAGCAACTAAATGAAAACAATCCGCAAATTTAACAATCCTACTTAATAAAAATAAGTAAACACGTTAAGGAATGGACTAACGTCTTCATGACTATTAACAGGCAACATTTTATTCCTAAGGTAATTGAGTTTATGTATCACAGCCATGGTAACATCTGAGTCCTCGGTAAGTAAAGAAATTTGACGATTCAAGCGAACTAAAACCCTAAGAAAAGGCAACAAATACCACATAAACCAAATTTGAAGACATTATACATACTTTGAAGAACACAAAGCGTCATCGAAGCTTGAATTTCCCAGAAAATTAAGAGCGTACTCTATAAGAGAAAAAAAACAAGCACAATATTCCTACAAAAAAGGGAATTGACAAACCTTTAACAAAAAGACCACGGTCAATATTCCAAGTGATTAGATCAGTATGACTAAAGAGATCAGGTATTTGTCCAGAAACAGAGAGAAGATTCTGAACAAATTTTTGAAGCCGATAAAGATCAGAATCAGTCAAAATACAATCGATTTTTGGTAAAATGTTAAGAAACTTGGCGAGAAAGGAGGCGTAGCCTAGGGTGAGACGCTTGTGCAAAGTGGGGTCGCTGTGAAGTTTTGGAACGATTTCATCAAATGCGAGCTCCTTTAAGTTTACCTTCTCACATGCCCTGCAAATGAATATATATATATATATATATATATATAAACTGACTCATCGTTTGGAGGTTATTACCTCATCACTAGACAGACATATTTAATAGTCTTCATTATCCTATAATTAACTGAATTTTCACCTTGGTGAACTAAATTATCAAGGAAGGCAACGAATTGAAAAACGAATCCAGTCCATTGACTCTTGTTCATATTTCAAGAGTGAATTAGAAACCACCGTAGATAGTTACATCGCCAAGGTTCCACTCATGTAACCCTACCTCACTGTACTACCCCGATTGACTCCGCTTTACTTAAAATGAAATTTAACCCCAAGGCCAACTTCCCCTTTTCAAATAAGCAATCCACTCCCTTCAGTCCACTAAGCTGTCACTATACTCAATAAGTCTATCCCACAAAGTATCTCCCTCTTTCCTAGAAGACAAGAGCCTAAAGAATAGATGGGGGTAAATCAAAGACTGACAGACATTTAAGCAGAGAAAAGCTCACGACCTACTATTCCTTATTTTTGATTAAAAAAATAATCATCTGCTTCGCTAGCTGTGCGCCAACAAACATCAATGTCATAAAAGCTGACACGAAAAAAAGCAGTTAGTACCTTTGCTGTGAAAGTGAATTTAATAGGAATTAGGAAATTTCGAGGACCACTGGATCTCAAAATATGGAAATTAATTTTATGCTAATATAAACGATATCATGAGGTCATACAAAACAATGAAGAAGATTAATTAAAACCAATAAACTCACCCACAAAAGTACATCAATAACTTGAAAGCATCAGAACCGAAGGTCTCCAAGTTATAATTCCCCAATGTGGAAGCCTTAAATGGTGAATCTGACAGATTCTCAAGAGACTTTTGATAAAGACGTCCCAGATCATTCAAATTTGATTTTTTTGGATTCAGTTTTTTGGTACTTTCAACCTCGCTTGAATAGAAAGAAATAAGTGCAAAAAGTCACATACACATTATCTGATGTTATTCGCTCCGAAAAAGACAAGTAAACGAGTCGAAATATGGAAACCAACACAATTAAATGCAGACATATTGAATAGCTGTCGTGTTTAAAGTTTTCAGCTTGTGAGTACCAGGAAAGTAAAGATGCAATTTTGCTAGTCAATAGATTTGAAATGACGTCTCCAATTAAGTGCTGAAAATTGTGAATAAAACACTCCTGCCATGAAAGAATACAGATCTGAGTAAATTGTACTTCAGCCCTTATGGTTCGAGGATTCGACGTGATATATTCAATAAATCTGGAGAAAAAGTCTTTAAGAGAACAGAGAGACTGTTCATCCGTACCACTCATTACGTTTACCTAAATTTAAAAATAAATATACATGTGCATGAAAAGAAACTTTCGCTGGCTTTAAGAATAAGAAACTAACATCAAAAAAGATCTCCATTGTTGGTAAATTTGCCATGAGAGAAAAATATGTCCCTATATCGATATTTAGACCAGTAGACAACTTCACAAAATCTGATGAAATGTCTTTAGTCAAAAAGGAATTCAGAAGCTCTACTGACAGAATGTGTAGTTCTTCGTCGGTAAATTTTTCTTTATTTTGAATAAAATTTTTGGTAATAGCTGCTAGCTCTTGTTCCACCGAACATTTGCCTGACTAAAAAATGGAGATTAGTATTAATTCTTACTTCAAGCAAAGGCCAAAAAAGTGGGGATATCATTCCAGGACCAAAAGTGTAACTTTACGCCCTAAATTAGTTTATTTGTGAAAAATCCTCAAATATTTTAGAAGGGAAAGAAAATTTCGCTCACGGCCTGAAGTGATCCGCACAATTCTCCTTAAAAGTGACCTTCAAACCACACGTGGTACCATATATGTCTATCTCATTAAAAAATATTTAAAAATAAATTAGAAATTACATTAAAAATAACAACAAATTATAATTTTACTGAAAGTTGTAATAAGACTTACCATTTATTAAATATATCCTGACCCAGAATGCGTATAATGACTTAAAGTCGTGGCCTTCGATCTGCCTGCAGAGAATAACTGTACCGTAAGTAATTAGGTTGCTTTTGCGCCTGTGTTCCTAAACTTTTAGTAACTCAGTCTATTTCACATTATATATTTTTGTAATCAATATATTACGGAAATTTATTTAAATTTTATGAGAATTAATTGAGAAGCATTTTTTCGATGCAAATCTATCATAGCTTCATTCCTCGACGTATCAATCTGCTTTTCATGTCTATCGCCTTTACGTTATTAAATTTAGGCATGTATCGTGAATGATGTCTCTTGATAAGAAGGCTCGTGAATTACGAAGGGGATTTATTGCTGCGTATGTTCACTATTATTCTATTTCATAAGGTTTTAGTGGATTTTTGCTAGGTTTGAGCTTTGTCGGTTTTTTCGCATCGATCAGATATACAGAAAACCTCAAACGTGAACATTGGCGCAAGAAACGTGACATCATACGCAAACGAGAGGCCGAACGTAATCAGTAGCCCTCACCCTTTTAATCTGCTCCACTTTCATAACACACCCCTCTTATTTCTGCCCGGTTTACTAGCTTACGTCTCCTCAGGTTTTTCCACCTCGTTGTTTAAGAAATACTCAAACTTGAATTTTGTGAAAGATTTTGTAAAAATATGTCAAATGTAATTTTTCCATTTTACGCCTCTTTAACTACTAAAGAACTGGTAAGAAAGATGTCATGTTTATTTTAATAAAAATAATTTTTCTTCGATAGCAATCTGATGAGTTTTCACTTAGAAATAATTCGATATAAAAGAGCGGCCGTGTTACGCGCATCATCAATACCGCTATGAGGTCGTCCTCTAAACGATAAACCAGCAGCCGTAATGGCATCTTGCAACCTTCCTTGAAATTCACCCTTAGTGTGTGGATTTTTTGAAGCATGCCATTGCTAAGAAAAAATAAATCCACTTGAAAATACTTACCTTAAATACAGCCTTTAAGTCTATTCTCGTTAAGAGGTCGACTGGAAGAGAAAGGTGTTTTCTTTGACACTCGTTCCAAAGACAAGTACGGATGTCCCAATCTGTTAAAATATAAATTAGAGGTAATTCAATCTCACCCGTCCAAGTCACGAAGACTGCGGAGTTTTGGCAATCTACTTTAAATGTACAATTCAATTCATTTTTCTTAGTCCTAAGCCACTGCTCAAATTCTTTTAAAACTTGCTGCAGGTCAGATGAACAGTCGACTCTTTCCTACGACGTACAATTTCCAAAATAGAATGCGACAAACTTGAGAAATGCCTGTCAGTTTCTTGCAGAAATTACTCAAAATAGGATTTTCTGTAGGTCGAACATATTTGTGAAACTCATCAACGATTTCACCGGTCTGGGCTTTAATTAAAACAACGGGAAATTCAACTAAGATGTTATGCCAGTTCTTGAGATACACATACTTATTTCCGCTTTCAATCCAGATTTGGGTTCTGTGTCGCACGTTGATTCGAAATCTAGAACGAAAAACCAACTAACTGAAAATTAATTATGTCTTATTGGCATACTTTTGTCGGTACTGGTAGATGGAACAAACGGAGGTATAACGTGATATATGCATCCCAAAGACCTAAAAACTGTGAGAAGTAAAGACATTCCTACTCTGCCAGTTTTAATGTTTCTTCCATTTCTTGATAAATTGTTATGTGCTACAATTCTGTGGTACGGTACAAAAGAGAGTCAGTATCAATGTAGTCATCCGACCTACACGGTCAAAGTATCAAGTAATACGTGAAGGTCATGTTGAATAATAATTTAAAACTCAATTTGACGTCTAACAATCTGCCTTTATTAATAGTCCTCCAGGTTGAATTTTTTCGCGTAATATTTGAATATTTTTTTTACATGCAAGTAACTAAGGTTAATACCTATTAAGCCCCACTGTATCTTTACACTCAAAAAATTGCTACTTCATAAAGAAAATATTTTGTTTGTGCAGATGCTAATTTACAATATGTTGATAAACTAATCATAATGTTAGCATTATAAACTTCATTCTCAAAAGGCAAGCCAATAATTTTGTCAACAATACTCTACATACAAAATTTTACTTTCTTCTGTCCCTAACTGGATGAAATGAAACATACTATGGTAATATGTGGAACGAAACTTTTCTATTTAAATAGTCGTCAATTACAAGTAGTATTAAATTTATGTTCCTTTTAGTCGTCGAAGGATTCATCTATAGCATTTATATTTTAAGGGCATTTACGACTAATATTTTACTCTTCTCTCTGTCTCTGTGCTTATCTATAAGATTGTATACTCTAAGAGAAATTTTGTCAATATCCAAGACATAAAATGTGTGAAGTCCAAATTGGTGTTATAATTCCATGTTCATTTGTAAGCCAGTGTACGTTAATATTTTCGATGAATGCTTTGCATTGAGTGTTCATAATACTAAAAAAATGAATATCTAATTTCATATTTTAATCACAACACGTACACCTTCTACCTTTCCTTCTAGTTTACTTTCTATTTTTGACAGTCGCTGTTGCACCCTACTTCCCTTCAGAATGACTCTTGGCTTTGCAGTAAGATGGGTTTAAGTTCAACCCATTCGATCTCATAAACGGATTTAATCAAACATAAATTATTTATATTTTATTAGTAATCCCTTAAATTTCCTTAAATTGTTTGGCTCTTACAAGCCACCGAAGGGGCACTTTTCTTCCAAAATTCTTTAAATTATTTATGAAATCCTTTTTTTGCCATTATTAAGCTCTTCCTTGAAGAAAAAGAAATGCATTATTTGTTATGTGTTCAAAGAAAATCGATACTGACAGTTTTTCGTGCAAATCTTCAGAGTGCTTGTCAATTGCACAGTCATATTTTACTTGGGTTGCCCAAGCAGTTGGCCGTTGCAGTCCACTTGCAAGCGAACTGCTGTTAACCATTAATCTTACCAAATTATCTGCAACTGCAAGTAATTATTCGCCTTAACTGAGTTCGAAAGATGAAAATTTTTATCATTACTTTTGAATCATAATCACAAAATGGTCTATTCGAGTTATGCCCAGCAATTCAATTGAGCTTCTTAATGATTATTAGATAATTATATTAGGAGTTTATTAAGTGATATGATGATATATTATCGTTGTATTAAAGTTTTCAATTACAAGCATGCATCAAACAATTCAGGAAGCTGGCTATAAAACTCCACCGGAAAGGAAAAAAGGCCTGTGGAGATAGTAGAATGCTTGGTTCATGGAATTTGAGGTAATTACCTTAACTTGTTATGCACCATGTTTGCGGCTACCTCTCGAATTGATACGAATCTTGTTTCTGATCTTACATTAAGGGCACAGAATGTCCCAGAAAGTTCCCGCCCCCTCTCCCATTGGACACGATTTTCGGCCAAAGTCGTGGGAAAATACCCCAAAGGGAAATCTCCCCTTTATACCCATTCCAAATCGGCGCTTTCGCGGATGCTTCAATACTTTAACGTCGGCAAAATGGGGCAGGAAATACGGCGATTACATAAGTTCTTGCCATTGGCAACGGATATCACAAAGCACCCAGAGATAGTAAAGACTAAAATAAGGTGCATTCCAAAAATGTACGGTACAGAAGTTTGCAAATAGTTGTCTCCACAGATGTCAGTCTCACGCAAAGACATCGATACCCCACGAAGAAATGCATTCAATTCTATCTAATTGATCTTCCAATAAACTGGGTGGGTGGCTTTATCAGCTACCTCAGAACTGTTATAGCAACATGAGTAACTTGACTTGTTCCTTCGATGCTGTGCCACTTCCTACAGTGATCACATTCATAACAGTATTCTTCAGTTTGAGATAGGTCAGCAATCACAAGACCGTGACTTAAATGAAAGACAAAGATGAAATTTATTATTTTAGTTAAGTTAAGGTGCAACTAATCATATTATGCTGTGTAATACATAAGTTGTGAATTGGGAGGGGGCGGGGGGAGTATAAAGGCAGGCTGTCGACTCGTTCTCCTCTCTAGTGGTGTTTCATTGTAGTTATGATCCAATCAGTGAATGCGGATACCCTTGTGAATACGGCGGGATAACTGTCGGGATATTTGGCATGGATTGCTGAGGTAACACCAGCAAGAATCTTGAATCCATCTAAGTAACAAACGAGTGGGCCACCGCTATCACCCTAAAAATTTCAACAATTCAAATTTTTTATCTATCAATCTATACTAATCAACCGACACTGCTAATCATTACGCAGCTTGATGCTTCAAGATTGTCGAAAATTCTTTTACTGAATTGTGAGCAATATTTGTTATATTTGAAAGCTGGGGTGTGCGATAGACTTACCTCCACGTGGTGCACCCTGGGCAACGTATACTCATATGGCAAAAAAGTCCATTATTTGGCACCTGACTTCTGACTTCAAACTACCATCACCCCACTGTATGCCATATTCTACCACTTCCACAGTACTCATCCTACCTTTTCTCTGCCTTTGTGTCTGTCTCTTTTACATCTTTAAAACACTCTTCTTTTTCCCCCACCTCTCGATCTCTTCTCACTTTGATGTTCCTCCTCCCCTCTGTGAAGCCCCAAGTCAGCTAAAGGGCTAATCATCACTATCAAAACGTCTGC